>VWYP01030987.1:942-133834 GCA_013400435.1 Pycnonotus jocosus | reverse complement strand
GCCCAAACCCTGCCCAGGCTGTGGCTCTTTAATGCACAGAGGATGGAAGGCTGAAATTCACAGGTAGGATGTGTTCAGTGAGAAGGGGAAAAATCTAAACTGCATGCAGCTCTTGCTCCTGAGAGGAGCAGCTCTGCATCCCTGGACACACCTTCTCTCATCTGAGTACCAGCAGGAGAATGGAAGTAGAAGTGGCACTTCAGAAGAAGGGGAATCCAGGGCAGTAATCAGATCTGAGAGAGACAACAAGGCAGAATCCTGGAAAAGGAAAGGGAAGGAAGAATGCATGAGACTGCAATAAAGGGAGTGAAGAATGGAGGGCAGAGCATTCATAAACTGAGATGACCAAATAAGATGGTAAAAAACAGGGAGGAAAAGAAGCAGCCTGACTGATTTTTAGAAGCTCAGGCAGTGATGTCTGTAGGAGGGGGAAAGGAATCAAGACATTGTGGGGGGGAACGAAATAAAGACAATCTGGGCTAATGTAGGCAGCAGAAACAAAGAAAACAACAAAGCATGTCTGAAGAAAGAGCAGGAATGGAGAGAAAAAATTCCTTTGGGAGGAGGCAGAAGTGAGAACAACTCTGTGCTCTGGACAGAAAGGGACTGCTTGGGAAACCATTAGCAAAACCCATGAAAGTTCCTATTTATTAATGCAGATTGTTTAATCTTTTTTTCTAAGGTTTGAAGCAAATTATGGGACTTAGAACACTGAACAAAAATGCAGAAAAGAAAAAAAAAGTTTAGTTTTGGTTGTGCAGGTAAGCTTCAGTTCTCAGAGTGCCTTGAAATAACACATACCAAATAAAATAGCAGAAAGTATAATAGCCTGTTTAGATCAAGGCCCAGAAGCAAATCAAATGAAAGGTTAATAAGATCAGAGTTCATAAATTAAGTTTTAAATTCTCTTTTTCTTAAAGAGAAAGATTTAGATGAAAGATCATGCAATCTATTTTAATTGTAGAAATAATTGGACATATGGAAGACAAGATGGGATAATGTGTAATCAGTGAAAGGACCTGCTCCTCTTGACCAAGGAAACGCCCTTCCAAAGCCAAAGGCATTGCATATTCATTTTTCTTCTTTTTCTCCAAATCATCCAAACTTAAATGGATTTATCTCATCAAAAGAAGAAGAAAAATATTTTTTTAATTTTTATTTTTCCTGTTGTCATATTCTGGCCTTGATGTAAAGATTCAGGTATGAGCAAAATTCCCAGAAAAGCTACTGGGGAAGAATCCATTTAGTACTTTGATTTAGAGACGTGAAAAAAATAAAAATATTTTCTTTTTATTTCCAACATAAATAGTGTCATGCTTAGAAATATATTTGCAATCAAATTTATGAAATGCACAGGTATCTTTAATCAGAAGCATCACTTCTATTTTTTGAAGGCTTTTTTTCCTTGTGTTTGGTTTCTTAAGAGTGTGCAAAAAAAGGTTCTGCAAATTCAGCACTTAAGAGAATTGATAATCATTCAGTATTGCATTTAAATAATAATGTTGCATTACATTGCAACACCTTGCTTTTCTTAAAACTCATGGCAATTCCCTGAGGACAGTCCCTCCTTAGAGAAAATAAGAGATTTCGTCACCAAGAATCCCAAAAGAATTCTTGTACTTTGGAGTGTTGATTTTTGTAAAAAAAAAAAAAAAAAAAGAAAACAAAGAAAAAGGGACATTTTACACAAAAGAATATGGCTGTTGATGTGATATCAGGGATTAACAGCTCTGTCAAATGTCATCAGTGGAAACTCTGTATGTACAGTCAGCTCCTGTGGAAACACTTCTGAGCAGGCGAAGTTTAATTTAAAGAATTTTCAAAAAACATCTCCAATTGTCATAAACAGGAGATTCCCCAGGGAAATGTTGGTTCTACCAAGAGCAGTAAAGCATCTTGAGAAAAAAAAATCATAAATATAGGCAAATTTTACTGATGGAGGATTTGCTAGAGAAAGTTAAAAAATATTACAGGGGATGTCTTTTGCTGTTTTAAAATGCTATCATGTGTGTCATAAAAAAAAAAAAGAACATTCTCTTAAATGTCTGTTATTTAGTTTTGAAATGAAAAATATCAAATAGTTAAACTTTATTATGTGTAAAATTGTTTTTAGATCATGATGCAAATGTTACATACAAGAAATCAAACTTGAAAAAGCAAGGAGAAGGGGCTTACTGCGGAAGGATCCAAGCCACCAAAGCCAAACAGATGTTCTTAAACTAATCTGATGGCAAGGGCCACGTGCCATCATCTGTAACTGAGCCCTCATGGAGGGAGGCCAAGATTACTCGGGGTTGTAAGTCCTGGTTCAGCTATTGAGAACCGCGTGGAAATCCTTGAAATGCTGTGTGAAAAATGCAGCTTCAGTTTGCACGTGAGGAGGGCTGGTCTGAGCTGCTCAGGGGTCACAATCTGCTGGATGGGCTGAGGTGGCTGAGCCCTGGGAGCCTCCAGCCCTTGCCTTTCCCTCCCCACGTGCTCAGGAGCACAGGGCAGGGAGATTTTGGGAGCAGCCACAGAGGAGCCCTGATGTTCTCTGCTGGGCTGGCTCTCCATCTGCTGCTGGCTGGGGAAGGCTCCCTGGTGTCCCCACAGCCCTGACCATGGGAAAATCTGCTGCTTTTCCAGGCAAACTTCAGCTCCCTGCAGCTTTCCAGAAGAGGTTTGCAACCCACACTGCACCTAATAAACACCAGGTCATGACCTTGGAAAGGGAAAAGGGTTTTCTTTAAAATAATGGTCATGACTCCATGTCAAGCACTGTGCTTGATCTTAGTGAAAGTTGTAAAAATAGTCTATTTGCTTACTATATTTCTTCATTCAAAATCAACCAAGTTTTTGAGCTACAGCATTAAAAAACCAAACAACCTGTGACCAGTCCTGTATTCTGGTCTGTTTTTCCTGCTGTAATACTTGGAAATGACTGGGGTGGGTAACACTCATGTAGAAGTTATGTGCATGTTGAACCCTAAATTTTAGTTATAGCATCATTAAATCAAAGAAACATCTCACCATCTAAACAGATCTCTCTAAATGGGGCTTTGAGCAACTTGGTCTAGAGGAAGGTGGAGTTGGAACCACATGATCTTTAAAATCCCTTCCAACCCAAACCTGTCTGTGATTCTAGAGTTAAACTCACCGAGATTTATCAGGGCCTCAGATTCTTAGCTATAAAGGGAAAAAGTATTCCCTAATTGGGAATAAACTTTTAATAATAGATCTGTTGCTGTTCAGCAGTGTGAGAAGTGCCCCAAACTGCAGGGAACTTGGGCCACCTGCTCAGGCCCTAAGGTTGCCCTACACTGAACCAAAATATTAACTAATGTCTATCAAAGTCCATAATCGACTCATCTGCAAGGGCTTTTTTCTAATATCCTGTACTTCATTGGAGTTTAAAAAGTCAAGCTCTGTGTTCTTATTAGGTTCAAAGAGCTTAATTACTGTATAAGGAATTAAAATGGTATTGAAGTTTTAGCTTTCTGAAGATTAATTAATACAATACATAATTAAACTTTAGGTGTATTTTTAAGGGAAGACATGCTTAGGTTACATGAATTCAACCTTCAGCACTGACCTTGTGGCCCCATGAACAGAGGACAGCAAAGCTCTGTTGGAGAAATTGGGAAAGCAGTGACTGGAGGACAGCAGTGACACTGCACAGGGGACAGGCACCGGGCTCAGCTCCCAGCCACATTAAACTAAATCACGGGAAAACTTTGCTTTGCATTTTAGTTCATCTATTGGCACTTATTAGGTTGAAAAACCATCAGAGATTCCCTGTGCAGTCTCACCTGTGCTCCTGAGCCCTTCAGCACTTCCTGTGCCACATCCTGCCACTGCTCTGGGCTCCCCTCCCAGGGTGGTCTCACAGTGAAATCCATGTTGGAGCTGGGTGCTGCAGGCTCTGCAATCCAAACTGGGCTGTCTGGGGGTCTGAGCAGTCAAAATTCCCCATTTGCACCCTCATCTTCACACCCTGGGGCTGGGACAGGTGAATACCCCTCTGGGAGCTGGGCACAAACATGTTTTCTGTAGGAGGCAGGTATCCATGGTCAGAGCGGTGCACAAAAGTGTTTGTTCAGCAAGGCAAGACAGGCTCTCTAAATTGTCTTTGTTTCACAGCATAACGTAGTACCTCAACTTTTAATGAAAACACATGGGTTAATGTTATTTAAAATGCATTTAGGATAAAGGCTGCACACGAAACAATGTCAAAAGGAACAAAAAATAAAAATCATCATAAACTCCAGCTTTCTCTCAGAAATATTGCCCTGGATTTATTTAGGAAAGAAAGACCCAATATTTTCTGTTTGGAGGATTTTAATGAATAAATGTTATTCCTATTTATTATTTACTACTTTCAAAATTTAATGAATAGTCCTGCTGATAATTTCTTTATTTCTATATTTATAGAATTACAGAATTTCATACATACTGAACTGTGTTATTATCTACACATGTTCTGCCTTTCTGTAAATACAGAAATTTGGTGTTTGCTAGTAGAACTATTCATTACAATTTGAAAGTGGATAAATAATGAATAGTAATGCCATTTCTTCATTAAAATTCTACAAAAGGGAAATACATACTCGTTATTCCTTTCATGAATTCGGCCCATTGAAGGTTCATAAATAATTGTGCTTCACAATTGTGTCTAATTAGCAGTGAACTTAATCCAGTGCATCCAAAAGCCTGAAGCAAAGGGAGGGATTTTTTTTGTTGTTGTTTTATTGCTCACTCTTAGTGGCGACTGCCTGATTTTTGAATGCACCTTTGCTGATAAGGCAAAACGATGCATCTTCAAAGATCAGTGTTGCACACACTTTTAGTTTTGCCCCAGATTTCCTCTTTTAAGTACCAGGTTCGTAAACACTGTCCCCGTTGAACTCGAGGTTAGCTCAACAGGAGATCAGCAATTAGCAATACAGTGGCTAATAAATGAATCTCAAAAAATACTCCTCTACATCTAAGTTCTCCTAGAGTGCTTTTGTTCCCTAACATGAGCTTCCCTGCAGAGCTGTGCTTGTGCAGGAATGTCTTGCTATGGAAGAGTTACTCCTGGAGGGAGCTGGGAGGTGGAAACACCCTCAAGGAAGGGTTGGTTGTGCAAAAGGCTCAAGGTTGGGGTTTCCCTGCCAGGGGGGACTGGGAGTGTTTCAGCAGGAGGGCACAGGCACGGGTCTGCCTTCGAAGTCAATATACAGAATACACTGATGGCATTGTTAGCAGGTATTTCCCAACAATGTGCCCCGAAGAGCTGCAAGGGAGTGATTTATATTGAGCCGTCTCTTTTCTCTGTATAAACTGTTTTACTGAGGAGATAGACATGCTAAGTGTCCCATACTCTTCAGCTTTCACTATCTCCAGTTTCTGTGATGTTTATCACATGCCTATAGAGCAGCTCACATCGAGATTCTTCAACAGGCTTGATAAAAATCCTAAATATATTCGTTGTTTTCTTCTCCCCCAACTAGTCAGTCATCAGTGGTGCTGTTGCCTTTGTTCTTTGTACATTTTCAAAGGAGCTGAATCTCATACTCCAACTGATTTGATGTTATCTGAATCTGAAACCATCGCCAGCTCTGAAGCATCTAAGTCTGTTATGAATAGTCGTTTAAACAACCAGTACCTCTTTATGAGACACCAGCAGGTTATTTGATTATATTACAATCACATGTCTTGCAATTGAACTTTACTGTTGCCAATGAAAAGCAGAGGAGAAGAAGAAGGAAAGGGAAATGAGTCTTTGCTTTTCTTAGTTTCCTTTGTATCTCATGTGAGTCATAGAGTGAGGATACCAGACAATGCCTTTATTGAATTTATGCCATCAAACCATTTAACACAAAACCTGATATATTTTTAACTGACTTTGTCTTAGAAAACAAAGACAGACTCCAACAATTTCCTTAAGTGAAAGTCCCTGATATCACAGTGTCAATAAAATAAACATTTCTTTTGTTTTTCCTCCCAATTCTTTACAAAAACCAGAGGAAGATCTAACAACAAAAACTATGAGAGAACAAATTTAACTAAAATAACACCATAGTCTGGTCTTAGAATTATCTCAGCTCCTTCCAAATATAGAAAATAGAAAAATAAATGCTGTTCTGTCATCATATTTCACCCCTGAGAAATTCACATTCTCTGACAAACAAAACTATGAATTAAAATGATCTTTCAATACAACTACTGGAGAAAGTTACCTAGGGAAGAGTCAGATATTAGATATATGGACTGGGTTTTGTTCCTAGTTCTGCCACCAGACATACAGAATGACACTGGACAAGTCAGGGATTTTTTAGGTACCTGCTCTCCCATAACAAAATCCATAGCCATGAGTTAAATCCTTACGACTTATAAAATGCATCCAGAGAGTTAGGCACAGAGAATAATAAGTGAAAAGCTTTCTAATATAACATAAATCTAAAAAATGTACTCACCCTTGGGCATAATAAAATGGGCATAATAGTATTCTCCTACCTCACTGAATGCTCTCAGCATACATTTCCAAATGCATAGATTCCTAAAGACTACAGAAATAGTTTTGGAGGCTCTCCTATCCCAGCACCCTGAACAGACCCAGACATTGCCTGTCCCTGGCACAAGGGGTGTGGCTGGGGGCACAGACTGTGCAGAGCACTGACAGTTGATTGTTCTTACTGTCTGAACAGGTTTTTTACCTGGGATTTTTCATCTGTCCATAATATTGCAGGAGTCCAATTTTATGAACTAGTTGGGATGAGAAGGTTTGTGTTTCCCCATGCCTTTCCCTTGTTTCTCACTCTGCTGCTTTTTATAAGCCTGGGAATTATCTCCAGGACCTCAGAAACCAGAACTCAGCAACTCTGATCTGGTGTTTGTCTTTCTGTCAGCCCCCTGAGCAAAAAAATGTTGACTAAATGCTTGTCCATGTCTAAATTCTCAGAGCAAGAAGGTGTAACTCTTCCCTTACACATCCTTTGTGCCCACAGGCTCACAGAGCAACGTGGTGAGAGAGCTGCAGCAGTGATTTCCCACCTGAGCATGCTGTGACCTGGATGCACAGGTAGGGATATTGGTACAATTTCTGCAGCCTAGGTGCAGAGGTTTGAAAATACGCCCCCAGTGACCAGTCATTAGTGAAACTGAAATGAGGACAGCATCGTGTAAGAGGCTTTCTGAATGCCTTGAAATTTACTCAGCATATTCTAAATGGCTTTAATTCTACAGTACTTTTAATATAACCCTTTAAACATGAGGGAACACAAAGGGAAGGTTAATTGGAATGGCTAATTAAACATAGTGAAGTTAAAGAACTGGAACACTGGGATTTTGTTTTGATATTTAGCAACATCTCATAACCCTAAAGACATTGATTTAGCCTAAGGTCTGGTATCTTTATAAATTGCAACATAGCCTGGAGACCCAAAAGAGAGACAAAAGGGTTGAGTGCTTGTAACAACAAATTCCCAAAGGAGCCCTAATAACAATTATAACCAACATGATTATTTGCATTAGTTAAAAAATAAATCCATCTCTCAGGTTTTAGTCATTTTGTACTGATCAACTAGGAGATGAAAACAGTGAATGAAAATCTGCAACAAATACACACTCAGCCCCAGGATCTGGAGGACAGGAATCCACATCTCATGACTCTCTCTTGTGGATCTGCAGCCATAGTATACATTTTTCCTGGATGATCCTGGAGCAATTCAAACCATTTTTCAAATCTGTCAATGAATGATAACAAAATAGTGCTTTTTTAGTCTTTTCTAGTCTTCTTAAAGAGACTATAAGAAGACTAGAAAAGACTAGACTAAATAGACTTTTCTAGTCTTCTTCACCAGTCTTAGAATAACTTATAGCTAAGAAAACAAATAAAAAAATATCCAAGTTATAGCTGGCAGAAGGAAATATCTGTTCCTTGTGCTCTGCTGGGCTGATCTGCCAGAGGCAA
Source organism: Pycnonotus jocosus (assembly GCA_013400435.1). Lineage (NCBI taxonomy): Eukaryota > Metazoa > Chordata > Aves > Passeriformes > Pycnonotidae > Pycnonotus > Pycnonotus jocosus. Next base: position 125,898 of record VWYP01030987.1, on the reverse strand, counting down.
ACCCCACAGAGCAGAAACTGCCAAACAGCACTGAAATGAGAAAGCACCGAAATGGACCAACACCAGTAAGATCAGAAATGTTATGTTTTTTCTGGTTTGGGGACCGGGATCTCCTCTGCACACTGCAGAATGGAACATGTATAAGTGTGATAGAAACCTGTGTGGCTGATATCAGAGATTGACAGAAGATTGAGGGCTGGAAGGGACCCCAAGGATCACTGAGTCCTAACCCTGCTCTGCCATGGGCAGGGACACCTCCCACCAGACCAGGCTGTCAGGGCCTCACCCAGCCTGGCCTGAGAGCTGCCAGGTTTGGAGCACCCACAGCCTCCCTGGGCAACCTGGCAATATCCCACATTATTAAACTGCAGGAGCAAACAAAACTGCTGAACCTCTGATGCCTTTGCTCAGTGAGTTCCATTCCATGAGAGCCGACCTTCCTACACAAAATAAACCTTTGCCTTAATAAAGGTGTTCAAATGGGCTTTGAGACACAGCTACAGGCTGCTAAATACTGACAACAAATCCGTGGAGCTGTTTGGGGGATTGGTGGTGGTTTGTTTAATTTTGGTTTGGGGTTTTTTGCTTAGAGGTATCTTCCACACAGTTATCACAGGGACATGAGGAGCTGGGTGTTTTCTTTAAGCATTTTCCTCTCTCAGCTCACAGAGAAGTTCCCCCAGCAGTGCACAGTTGGCTCAGAGCTGTTTGCCCTCCCCATTTCTGACATCACCATTCAGCTGCTGTGGTCTCCTAACGGCGCAGGGATTACAATGTCTGCTGGAAAACATGATGTCTCAGCCTTAGCCACGGTGCCAAGGGAATTGAGAGCACTCCTAAGGATTAAAGAGAGATCCCAGCCGTTCCTGCATCACCTGAGCACTCAACACCAGGAGGAGTCACTGTCTCTGTTACTATTGGTCACATGGCTGATGCAAAAGTGCATAATCTTCTCAGGAATGCTGACTTCTATTAATTTCAGGATACCATGATCAAATTACTAGAATATTAATGGCATAGATGCATAGAAGATTAATGAAATATATGAGTGTGTTGTTTTAGTTTAGTAGCTGGACTGGAGGAAAGCAAGCAGAAATACAGTGTGCATTTATAAAACCTCCAGTGACCAAGCCCCAAGCAATTACCTGCCACATGATACATCCATAGCCCAAAACCAAGAGATATATATTGTGCTCAGACTCAGGAATGATGACTAGGTTACAGTTAATTGTCTGAACAGGACAAAAAGACCTGAAGAAATGAGTTCATTTCTAAACTAGCAAGGCAAGTGGTGGGGAAGGGCAGACTTAAGCAAATTTTATGATGATGAGCAACCTTAAAGCCAATGTGCTCCTGCCAAGTTCCTGTTGTGATTGTCTCCTTCTACAAACAGCAGCTCTGTGGTGCCATTTCACCACACCAGGGACTGAGCACCTGGCTGGAAAGCAGAGCCAGGGGCTCCTCCTTGCCCATCAGCATTGCCATGTTCACCCAGTGAACCTTTTGCTCCTCACTCTGCCTGGATTTGGGGTGTTCCTGGAATTACACTTGCAATCCTGCTGTCTTTGCAAAGGCCTTCAGAAGTAGCCCAAGGACAGGTGGGCAAACAGGCTCCAGCTGTGGATTAAGCACTTGCCTCAGATGTTCTTACACTGCTGCAAATGCCAGGTAATGGCCATACCCTTGTTTTGGTTGTGCAAATGCTGGTGCTGGACCCTCCCAGCTGCCCCCTGAGCCAGCCCACACCTTCCCCTCCTCCCCAGCCCCTGTGTGGCACTGCTGCTCATGGAGAGCACGGGGAAATCCACATGGGCTCTGGCAACTTGGAGAATACTTGGATTTGGGTCATATCTGTGAGGCTTGGCACCATGTCTCCAAGGATTACCTACATTTAGATACATAATTCCGATTTCATGAATATAGAGGCACCATCAAATGACTGTGTAAAGCTCTGATCCAGTCCTGAAACAATTTGCAGCAAAAGGTGTTCAGGCACCAGATAAATCTACAAATCCACTGCTTTCATTAATATCTACAGAATGCTTGAAAGCAGAAAAGGCCTTTATGCACTATATGAAATATTTAACTGGAAACATATTGCCAATAATCAAATATTATGCTCAGAGAAACTTAAATGCAGTCTAAAGATTTGGAACTTACTGCTGAGATAGCAAATAGTTTGTTCTTTATTTCCAAAGGTCTTGCAAAGTTTTGTCATTGCTTTGCAAAAATATCTGAGAGAAATGTGAGTCCTCCCTGAAAAATCCAGCAGCAAAGGATCACTTCCCAGCTTCGTTGCTCATTTAGAAAAATAGAAAATGGTGTCACAATGATTGCTTTCACTTTAATTCCTCCCCCCCTCAATTTCATCAGGAGGAGATTCTGCTCCTAAAAGGGTGGTGTAAGCCCAGAACTACTCTGCTGACTTCACAGAGGCATAAATGAGAACAGAACAGAGACAATTGCTTTTAAATGGATTAATCAGAGCAAGTTAAATAAAAAGCGGAAAATTCTGTCCCCATTTTATATTCAGGTCAGAATTTGGGGATTTGTTCTCCTCATTTGCCAGTGTTTCAGAACTAGGAAATAATATCTGAGAATTCTTTTTTCTTTCTTGACAAAGAGCGCTAGTCAAAAATTGGGAACCAGATGGCTGCTTATATATTTCTTTTTTTTTTTTTTTATTTACTGCAATACTAAAGCCACCATAAAAAAGCAAAGTTGAACAGACAGAGCTAATAATATAATCATTCAAAACACCTGCAAACAGTGCAGATGGGCAATTTCTGTCTGCAAAATCATCAGTGAAAGACCGCCTTCCCATATGGGCAAATCGAGCTGCCTTAGAGCTTCCTAAGCTCTGTCCCTTACCTTAAGAAAACCTGCACTGAGCATATGCAGTCTTTTTATAGCAGAGCAGAAGTGTCTGGATCTGCCTGTTTATTTTAGTTAAATATAACTTACAGCACTTATAGCCCTCTATCTGTGTATTCCATTTGCCCATTGAATGTCCCAACAGAGCAGGAACCCTGAAGCAGTAAAGCAAACAGCTTTTATTCAGGCAGAACGTTTACAATTGTTAATGTATATTAATGAACCCCAAACACACAAGTTTTATTCCTTCCTGTAAACAGTTACAGTACCAAGGATGATGCTGCTGGGGTGTGGGAGCACATATGTCTGTCTCATGTGTGGGTATGTGTTTAATATGTGTTTAATATTGAAATTATTTCCACGCTTATTAAAAAGTAACCCCCTCTTCTGGGATCCTTTCATCATGTCCTCTCCAGTGCCAGCACAGGCTGGGAGATGGGAAGGGATGAGACCTGGGGTGCTCTGGAGCTGGTGTTGCCATTGCTCCCCATCAGGATGGGCTCATTCTGTGCTTTTCACAACCTTTCTCAGTGCCCAAGCCCTCATCACCAGCTCAAGCGTGGCTGGTGGGAGCTCCCCAGTCTAATGGGAACCCAAACTCCTGTGGAATGATCTGGAAACAGCCCCTGTGGCCCTGAGCTCCTCACGTCACCCTGGCATGCTCATGAGTGAAACACTCACTCAATGGTGTGGGTGTAGTATTGTGAGTTAGCTGATGCAGTATTTTTGAGTAAACATCACTAAGAAAACTTACCACCTAAATATCGGTGTTTTACAAGAAAATCCTATCCATAAATTTGATTCTCCTTCAGGATACATGATGTTGGAGGAAAAAAAAAAAGTGCAATTTAACACTGAAAATGAAAGCAGTGCAAAGGCAGGATGTTCCAAGCCAAGGAAATCATCTGCAATACTACTTTATTCAATGAATTCACTCTCTGTTGTGTCTTTGCTCTTACAACACGTAAAGAAACCACAGACCTAACACTTTTTTTTTTTTTTTAATACTAGCTGTAGACAAAAATAGACAGCTTAACTACATTTTTACTCTGCTGTTCTTGTTAGGTGTGGGCACCCACACAAACTGCTAAATAAAAAAAAATGTTTCTTGTTCCAGAATACATAAATTCACTTTGAAATTCCCTCTTGTTCCTTATAAAATTTAGTTTTAATGTATTTATTCTGACCAGAGTGATCTCAAAAGCAAGGCCAGCTGAAGGACAAATGGTCAGGAAATCACTACTTGATTTTTATGGTTTTGTTGGGGGTTTTTTTACCTCTTCAAAACCCACCTTAAAGTGACTGCACTGGTGAGTGTCCACAGTTAGGACACCATGGAAGGGGGGGACTGCAGCTCCCACTGAGGCAGTGACCTTCTCCAGGCATTTTGTGCATTCAGGGTCCACACATGAGGTCTCTCTGGAAGGAGCTCATTGCTGTGACAGGGCCTTAAATTTCATTTTCTTCAAATATGTGCACAACTTTGAAATTTGCTTTGTATAAATACTTCTTGGCAGTGAAATGCAACTTCTCAAATAGCCAGTGAAAGAACGCAAAAGGAGCAGAAACCAGGCCACAAGGAATGCAAACATTCACAGAAAATATTGTACATTATGTACCTAGTTCTGGTGAACATCATCATTAGGCCATTTCACTGGGATGCACAGCATTAGCAACTCATCTCAGTGTTTTAACAAAACTATTAAAAAGGAATAAGTCACTGGAAGGTGAGCAGGGGGAATCCAGGTAAAGAGAGACCTAATTTCTGCATTTTATATGAATATAATCCTCCAGAAAAGCCAAGTCTGCTCTCCTAACAAGAGCTTGGGAGACTAGAGCTTTTACAATGCCAGCTCATGTAGGAGGAAAAAGAAAGATGTAAAGCCTTTGCCAGGGCTTCCTACAGCACAGTAGTTGCATTATTATTATTATTAAGTATCTTCCTTTCAAAGTTTCCTGGATTTCCTAAATGTAACAATAATTTTAATAATTACAAACCCGAGAATCCTGCTTCTATGGCCAACTGTGTTCCCTGTTTTCCTCCAAGCTAAAGCTCTGCTTTCATGTAATACATAAAAGAGCAATATTGCTCTGATGAACTAAGACACATGAAATATCTAATTAACATTAAAATATTGTCTCTTGTCATTAGCTTCATTTGCACTTTAAGTGTCAGTTCTTGAGAGAGGGGTTCAGAAGCAATGACCTGGCCCTTGAATGGAAAAAAAAAAAAAAAGGCAATGAAGCAAGGCAGCAAAGAGAAAGAAATGCAGTGTAGGATACCATGGTCCATACACACACAGAGCTGCTTTCCTGGGCACTCAGGCTCAAAGCAGGGTTCTCCAGAAATGAGAGAAACTCTTCTCTCTCTTATTTTTGTTTTCCCACTGGTAAACCTCCTACAGAGGAATGACATGAGAGGGGCAGGGGCTGACGGGGTGACTCCCATCTCATCCCATTCCCTGTGCACCCACTTGCCCAGCATCAGCTGATGTGGCTCAGCCAGCCTGGCCAAGGTTTTTCTGCTGGTCCTGAGACCTGCACTCACCATCTGAAAGTGCCTTGGCCAGGCCACTGACTGGGTGGCACCTTTGAGGGGGAGACATCCTGGGAATCTGCCCTTGGGTCACAAAAACTAAACTCTCCCACTGGCAAATAACCCAGCTTGACAATTCAAATTAATTTATTCAAACAGATAACCTTTCATGATTGTCCTGATGGGAGCAGGAAGGCAAAGGAAGATCATTACTTTCATTTCAAACTGACCAGTTTGTTAATCAGGTTTTGATTATTTATGTTGCTAGGAGGTTTGTGCCAAATGAGAACTGCATTTGTTTGTTTATTTATTTGCTTGTTTGTGTGTTTGCTTTGTACCAGGCACTGAAAGATGACAGATCCCTTCACGGTGTACCTTAATGCCAACATCAGGGCACACAGCTCACAAAACAGCCTGGAAGTGGATGTGGACAATTTCCAGCCTCACAACTTGAGGTCAGGGCTGGATTTTTTGGCTCTCCTGGACTGTGGGAAGTTTGTCTCATTAGAGGGGAGAGCTGAGCTGAGATCCTTGGAGCAGACGCTCGCCTCCAGCCGCCAGCAATTAACGAGTGCTCAGACAGGGGTGCTCATCTCTGGCCCATGTCTGGTAACAACTTTTTAAATTAAAATCTCAGGGTCTTAAGCAAGCAGAGAATTTTTACTGTGAAACAAAGGACGAATATAATTTCTACAATACAGCACCAATGCCATAAACAAAATAAACTTTCCTCCCATCATGCCCTTAGAAAGACCCACTAATTCATTTGGAGTATGATTACTTTTTTCTTTGTTCTCAGGTTGGCTAGTGCATTCTAATAATAGCTGTACAAATTACTCCTATTTTTGATCTTCCCTCTTCTCGGGAAGGCAAGAGTTGTGAGAAAAAGCACTGTCCTGTCCCCATTTCCTTGACCAGAAGAGTTCCCATCTGCTGGGGCCAGGGTGAGCTGCCTTTTGGGGTATGCAGCCCCCTGCACCAGCCAGGGACTGCCACCCTTTCCTTCCCAAAACTGGAGGAGAGCGGTCCCAGGCAAGGGAGAGAATGAGAAAATCCACGTGTGTTTCATTGGAAACACTCTTCTTCCACAATTTTTAATTTCTGTGTGCTCTCTCTTGTGCCTGGATGCCACGATTAAATGCCAAAACATGTAAAACTAATTGTGCCCAGGTAATTCCCTTAGTCAGCACACCTCGTGGCTGCATCGCTGTTATTCCTTGCCATTTGTAGGTCAGGATCTAATGGATGAGCTTTACAGGCCTGCATATTTCTTTTTGGAGTTCATTAAAGCCTGAAGCAATTGCACCTTAACATTCCCATGCAATTGCAGATTTGACCTCTGGCAGTGGGCCTGGTGAATCGATTCCTTTCCAAACCCCTCGTGATTTGTCCTCACTGAAAACTGAAAAGTTTTGGTGGGGGGAGCTCCCACCTCCCATCCAGCTACGAGACACAGCCCCAGAGCAGGGCTCTGCTCAGCCACAGGGACACAGGGAAACTGGGAGACAGCCCTGACACCCACTACAAACAGTTCATTATTTAAGAGACATCGAGTTTTTCACGTGTTAAAAAATTGATGGCAAAACAACCCAGCGCACCCTGTGTTTGGTTAACACCTAAAATTTGACTTTGATCCTCTGGTGCCAAAGCAAAGAAATTCACAGTTAGAGCTTCGTGTCTGGGCAATGCTCTGTGTCTAACTCACACTGTTTTTACAAAGGGTCTGTGCACAATTTTAAGTGCCATATGTCCAGGGTAAGGAAGAAAAACAACAACAAAAATACAAACATCTACTCCTTTTTTTTTTTTTTTTTTTTTTTTAACAATACAGGGATTAAAATCTTCTGGAACATAATCTAGAGTAATGACTGTGTCTAATTATAGGTTTTCATTTTCCCTGGAGGTTCAGTTAATACTCTTTTAAACTATTATAGCATGAGTTAAAGGTTGTTGAGCTTTGTTTCTTTTTTCTTTTTTTTTTTTTTTTTAATCCATCAAAATATACCAAGTTTGTGGAAGATTACTCCTAAATCAATACTGGTGGCACATCTAAGGTGCCAGTGGCATGTTTAAGGGATTTCCTTGGTTACAAGTAATTAAAATTAGGTATTTTTCCATTTTTGAACTGAAAAGTTCACTTCTCTTGATGTCCTGATTGCAAGTGTCTATAAGTGCAAACACGTAAACTGATCAGGAAATTGCATTTATTTTTGGGTATAGCATAGCTGAAAATCTGCCTCAACCACAAGCAGAACCAGACTGGGAACAATTACAAGAGTAGGTCAGGAATTTGGAAAGACTCTTGATGATCTTAAAAATCTTTTTTATCACTGCTCTAAATATGTGAAGATTCAGCTTTCAGCTGCAGGGATCTGTTATATTTTTGCACAATGGACTAGAGGTGTCTTTACTACAAGATGACATTCTGTGTGCAGGTGCTTACAAAAGATGGTTGTCTCAGGAAACTTCAGCTAGCACAGTACCAGACAGGCTATCCAAAACACAGATATAACCTGATTAAGATTTTATTATTTAAAACTAATGCTTTAGCAGCCTCCAGAGAGCAGCATCATTCACCCTTATGCCAATGCCCCCCAAGAAGTACTTTACTCCTCACTGTTCAAAATAATCAATGACAGTGTATTACTCCTTTCCTCACATGTATTACTCAGTGCTCTGCCTTCAGTTTCTCAAAGCACAATCCCACAAACAGCTTCCAAAAAAATTAGAGACGTGTTGAGCAACAGCAGATAAAAAATTAATAAATTCATATACCTATTTCTAAAACATTCACTGTGTCTGCATTTTGCCAACCAAACAAGCTCCCCAAATGAAACTTTTCCCCTTTTTATGGTTGTTCCAGGAGAATAAATCTAGTTTCACATGACTGAGTAAAAGAGTTAACCAAGAAAAACTTCTTTTAATGTGTGGCCATGACAGCATTACAATTTGGTATAAGATTATAAAGGCAAGCTTTGGTCCAGGTCTGTGAAACCACAGTGAGATCTGTCCTCCCTGATCCACTGGAAAATTATCAGCACTGTGGCTTTTGTTAAGTCTTTTCATGCAAGATGTCATTTTTCAGGAAAGTACAGTAGTTATCTTGTAGTGAATGCAAACAAAGTTATGAAGTCTACAAATTAAAGTAAAGATGAATATCCTGTTCTTAGGCTAATGTAATATACATCATTCTATATTTCCATATCAAAATTTCATCTATTTTAATATAAAATAATTATACCAGATAGGATTTCCATCTCAGAGTGTGACAAATGTCTCATTGCTACACAGGCAGCACCTCAGGTGGTCCTCACCACCCTTCTTAGAGAGAAAGGAAATGAGCCCTGGCAGCTGCTGGGACCTGGGCCCTTCACTGGCCATCCTTCAGTGCCTTTCAAATCAGTGCAGGGCAGCTCGTGGGTGCAAAAACATTGCTTAGATGAGATTCTCTCAATGTCCAGTCTGGCTGGTTTTCATTCTCCTGATGTCCCCATGTGCTCAGTTTTTCTGTGATAGCCCTGGATGGGGACCTGATGAGGAGAGACTCCTCACTCACCCCTCATTCAGGGGAGCAAAGAGAAAATGCTCTGCAAAAACTCCTCTGCATTGTCATCTGTGCCTGTGTCCTCCAAAAGCTCCTGGGATGGCAATGAATCCCTGCCATGGAACACAGGCAAGGCTCCTCACCTCAATTAAACCTGTAGCTGTGCTAGCACAAAAGAAGTGTTGCCCTGGCTGTGAACATGTTGTTCTGCCACTCCTGGGAGCTCCTGGCTGTGGAGCAGAGGGGGTTTGGGTGCACACTTGGAGCATGGTGCAGTGCCATGAAATCCTGGCACTGTATCCCTGCAGCCCTGGAAGCATCACAGCAATCCCAGCAGGGCAATCCACTCTGGCAGGAATCCTGGATGCTGCTTTGATGCTGCAGAGACTGTGATGCCTCACTTGCAAATCCCAGGGAGCTGTCCTGGGATCCTCACAAAATGCTCCTAGGGTTTGCAGAGGTGTGTTTTACACAAACAAAATCACCATGTTTAGCAAAATCTCAGTTTTGGACATTTTACAAGAAGAAAACTCAATTATGCAGGAACACCAGTGATGTGAGGAGGACAGCAGCATCAAATTCCTGTTTTTCTTTTGCTGCTCTTATTTTGTATCTGGTCTGCATGGCAAGGAGGGGTTCCAGGGTGGTTCCCCTGTGTCCAGGGGAGCTGATGCCAGCAGCTGAGAGGGACACAGGGAGCACCAGGGCTGAGCCCATCAGAGATGAAGGCAGTGCAGCAGCTGGAGAGAGCAGTGAGAAAATGTGAGAGAAACAACACTGCAGACACCAAAGCAGGGAGGAAGGAGGGCCAGGAGCTGCTCCAGGTGCCAGAGCAGAGATTCCCCTGCTGCAGTCCATGGTGAGGCAGCTGTGCCCCTGCAGCCCCTGGAGAGCCACAGGGGAGCAGAGATCCCCTGAAGCCTGTGGAGGACCCCATGCTGGAGCAGGGGGATGTCCAAAGGAGGCTGTGACCCTATGGAAAGACCACCCTGGAGCAGCTCCTGGCAGGAGCTGTGGTCCCACAGAGGGAGAAGCCCAGGCTGCATCAGGTTTGCTGGCAGCAGCTGCTCCACAGGACTGTACCCTGTGGAGGGACCCACGCTGAGCAGTTCATGTGAAACTGCAGCCCGTGGGAAGGACTCATGATGGAGGAATTCCTGGAGTACTCCTGTGTCTCCCATGGGAGGATCCACCCTGGAGGAAGTGAGGAGTGTGAAGAAGGGAGGGCTGGAGGAATGTGCTTTTAAGACTTGACNGGAGTGGCACAGAATGTGTGCTGAGCTGACCACAGCCCCTTTCCCTGTGCCCCTGGGCTGTTGGAGAGGAGGAGGAGGTAAAATCTGGACTAAAGTTAAGCCTGGGAAGAAGAAGGGAGGGCTGGAGGAATGTGCTTTTAAGACTTGACTTTATTTCTCTTTATCCTACTCTGATTTGATTGGTAATTTTTTTTTCCAAGTTGAGTCTGTTTTTCCCTTGATATAAAGGGTGAGTGATTGCTCCCTGTCCTTATCCTGACCCATGAGCCTTTCTTTATATTTTCCCTCCCCTGTTCAGCTGAGGGGGGGAGTGACAGCCTGGCCTGGATGGGCACCTGCTCTGTCCCCCCCAGGGTCAACCCACCACACTTGTAAAATGGATTTATCTGTTATCACCCATATCAAAGGCAACATGTGGGGCAGCAGGGGGATTTAGAGACACTTAATAACTGTAAAGTGGTGACAATACAGGGATGGTGTCAGGAAATAGCAAAGTATTTCTTTGGCAGGTGAATAATTTGTGCCCCAAAGCCATTGTGAGCAGGAAGTGACCTCTTGTGTCAGTTTAGCCACCTCTGTCCACTGGGCTCTGAATGTCACCCAAAGAAATAAAGACATGACAGATAGAGTATTTTTAAATTTCAGAAAATTCTGCCTTATTTTCCCATGGAAATGACTAGCACAGTTTAATCACAACTTGAGCAAAGGCAACTCTCCCTTTCACCTGCCCACTACCCAGCTGGTCTGATGAAGGCATTTAGAGGCTCCATGCAGAACAGCAACTAATTAATCATCAATTACTATTTTGAGTTTTTCCAGTACTCAATCTCTTCTTCTGCAGGATGAACCCCCAAGTGCTCAGCACTGGAAGTGCTCGTTCCAAAGGCAGCACAAATGCTCTGCTGTCTGCAGGATGTGGCTGTGACATTGGGCCCCCCAGAGAAAGCACCAAGTCATGAAGAGAAGCCAAGTCAGTGCTCCTGTCTCTGAAGGAAATAACTAACTCGCTGTCATGTCACTAGCAGAGTCTGAAGGGACTGTGATTTGAGGAGTGGATTTCTCAGTACCCAGCTTTGCCAGTACACAGTATTTCTGTCTTTCTTTTTTATTAACAACAACTAAATGAACCTCAAAAATTATCTGGACTGAATGACAACAAAAACTAAAATTAGTAACAGCATACTCATTGCCTAGGGCAGCGCTGAACTGATGGCTGATGTGATGGTGACAGACAAATCCTTATTCCCATTCTAAATTCTGTCTACTAAATAAATAAGTAATGCCATCAATAGCATTTCCAGAAATTGCATCCACCTCCTGCAACTTTTACACTATTATTGTATTGCTTGACTAACTCTGCAGCATAGCTGGGTACCTGGTCTGACTCAGAAGTAGCACCACAGCCAATAAACCCATGAAGAGAGAGATTGGATAAGTTAGTGTGAGGTATTTGATGGATAATATCCTATATTAGTCCTCAGTAGAAATCCAGTACTTGTCATGTCTTTTATTCCTCTATGCCAACCTTCTGTAGTGTGGAAATACTTTCTAGCTGTTCCTCATGTATCTCCTTGTTTCTTGCCTATATTTTTTATATGTATCAGCCCTGATAACAGAAAGGGAAAAAAAAAAGTATCTGAATAGCAACCCATCTTGACAGAAAGGCAAGCAACAAAGAAACCATAACAGGTCACATCAGAAATAGCTAGAATATCTCGAAAAAAATACAACTGGATCTAGTCAAAGTTACCTGTACCTTTCGAACTTTTTAGGCAGATAAGCCAAGTTTTCCTATTTCAGTATCTTTGGATTTCTCAGGGGCTGAAGCCATATTTTTCTGTTTGTGTTCATTAGAAATCCCTTTTATAACAATTGAAGCTGAAGTGTTTGAACACAACACGCTTCTCCCAGTAACACCAACAATGCTGCTTGCCTGCCCTGCTGCAGAGGGGCTTTGATACCACTTCAGAATCACCTCCTATTACCCCAAAATAAAAAAATCCAGAAAAAAAAAAAAGTATTGCATGACTGGATGTGAGTACTTCCTAATTTTAGCAACTTTTTGATTATTATCCATTTACTTCCCTTCTGACACCTCTGCTTTTCTCTGGTTTCACTGGTACCTGCCTTGTTCCTCCTGGGGATTGCTCCTGGAGTAGCAGGAGAGCTGAGAGCCAGTCTCACAGCTTGCCTGGGCTCCCTGTTGCTCATCATCCATCAGGATGCAGTGGTGGGCTCCATCCCCAGATAAATATACCTCTAAGATTCCCCTCACATAATTAGGTTACTGTGTAGCCCCACTGGGGCATCTGATGAGTAGAGCCTCCCTCTCTGAGCTCCTTTCTACAGCTGGCACTTCCTGGTGAGGTTTTCTGAAACCCCACAGCTGGGGTTTGAGGCTCTGAGGTATTGCAGTGCTTCTTTTCCCACACACTGAGCCAGGCACACGATCTGTGGAAAAAGAGAGAGTCAAAATGAATAGATTCAAATCTTACAGAAAGAGATTTAAGTCCAGCATGTGCTTTGCTTCACACTTAGAAATAAGAAGTCTGATTGCCATGCAGGTATGTAATGCCCCTTAGGCAATTCTTCATAAAATCATGTTATATTATAGACAGAACAGTGTTCCTATGGTGGAAATGCACAGAGCTCACACCTTCCAGAGTCTGACTGTCCTGGTGAGACTCAAAAATGGTCACTGTGCTCTTTGTATGGCAACTTGGCTTTGTTTTCCTTTGTCCAGGGCTGCCCTCCAGTGCAGCCATCCAACAAGGCTGGATGGGAGATACCTCTGTGATGTGTGTTCATAACATTTACAGCATCAGAGAGAACTCATCAGCTTTATGGAGACTCATTCCTCTGGCTATCAAGATTTCCAGGAAAGGCTAACAAGCCCCAAGGCCTTCAGCTCATGGTGCCTTGCTTAGGACTATTGAAAGGAATCTGGCTGGTGTGCAGAATTTTTTGAGTGAGCAAGGTTTTGCAGCTTTGCAAAATCAGTTTACAGCATAACAAAACCCTCACTGGGAAAACTCACCAGGCTGTGAGGAATCTGTGTGGTGGTAGACAATTTAGTGGCAGCATTAACCTTGCCATAAAAATGTGAAGATCTTCATCTAGACGTGCTTTTAGCAGTTATAAAGATGCACAGCCCTTTCACAGTGGATAGAAATGTTGGGTTTGGGTCACAAAAGTCCTCAGCTGGATTAGAGTCCAAGGTGATGCTAAATATATAAATACATACATATATATATGTACACACATAGAGTCCTCTTCTGCAACACTTTACATGAGTGTTCTGAACCTTTTGTTATGCAATGACCCTGGAGGAAATCCATGAGGGCCAAACAACTGATAATAATGACAGAAAAACCAGAAAACCTTCTACCTTCGAGGAGGTAAGGAAGAGAGGAGAGTCACTGGGTAATTCACTGAATCCATTTATTTTGATATTACATGAAAACTCCACTTAAAAACTGTACTATGGAAGGCATCTCAACTGCACTTACTTGCACCCTTAACTAGGAAATCCAGGAACACTTTGAGATATAGAGTTCAGTTCCCAGTTGCACACAGAGCTGATGCTTTCTGCTTTTACTACCATCTTCATTACATTCTTGTGCAGCATGAGCTTATCTATTTATATGTACCTGTTTGGTCCAGGAAAAATAAGTTTTGGGTTGCATTTGTTTAATTTAAAGGGAAATTGAAGGGCTCTAAAAACAATGAAATCAACAAAAATGAGATTAAGGTGGAGACCAGTTAGAAATTACTCTGCCAAAAGACACATAAAGATGTCTGTATGTTTCAGTTAAGAACATTATTTTTTTTCCAGACAATGATATATTAAATAACAGATTTTGTAAACCTTCATGCTGCTAAACTGCTCAATGCTAAGAAGTCAAATCGATAAGGTGCTTTTGCTGGGCCCTCACTCCACTCTTCAAACAGAGCCAGATGGATTAAGGTGAAGAATATAAAAATGCTCTGAGGATGTCATTGCTGTGACTCATACCTGAGTCTCCCAGAAATGAAGAGTTTGGAGGAGACAGTTGTCCTCAAAGCACTGTCCTGGCACTTCCTCAGGAACGGTTCTGGTGGAAAAAAGCCATGAGTGAGAAATACCAAAATTTCAAATGGCATTGGGATGCTCCTCCATTCATGGTCCTTGCTTGTGGGCCTCAGGGGTTGCAGAGGTCCAGATTGTCCTCTCTGAACCAAAAAACCTTTGCTCTTTTCCTAGTAGAGAAAAATTGGTTGAACCCTCCCCATTCCCCTTTTGGAAAGGAAAAGAAGCATTGAACTTTTTGATCCCTTATGCCACTACTGAAAAATGGCAATCAGGGACTTTTACACACGGCAACCAGAGGGGTGATGAGGCACAAGGGGTCTCTTGTGCATTGCAGCAGTTTTGCTATAGCCTAATCAATGCTTATTTGCTTTGATTCTTCCTAGTAGTGAGCAGAGGTTGCATGGGCAGACCATTGAAACAATCAAATATGGATTTAGGAAACGAATTTTGAAGATTTGTGACTTTATATTGGCCAACAACAGAAATGAACTGCAATTATTTTGGTATTTGGGATGGTTGTATTAGTAACAACAACATTTAAGGTGAACTTCGAAAGATATCTTTGTCTGTTGTGAAATGAAAGGGCCTTTCCTGTCTTTGTGTTATATTTCATTACAATGTATGATTAGCTGTCCAGAACAGATCTTTTGGAAGGGAGCAAGAGCTATTGTCAGATTAACTACAGCCATATGTCTGCAGCATAAATCCATATAATGGAGGGAACCACAGACCTGGGAGGGTGGATGGATGCCCCAAAGAAGAAACAGAGAGTGAGAATAGCTGCTGAGCTGGAAATCCAGAAACCCTTTTACCAGCTGAAGTCTTACACTGTTTGATAGCAGAGCATTTGAGCTTGCATTTAGGCAGAAGCAGGCTCTGTGTCATGCTCTGGGCTCTGGATCCTGCAGAGTGATGCAGTCCATGGCAATAGACCACTTTGTGGCAGTTTTAATCTGTAGGTTTTCACATGCTGTCAGGAAAGCTTGTGCACTGCACAGATTCTGTGTCAGGTCTGCACATCTCAGAGGGCTCTGATGGGAAATTGAGCATGACCAACACGCCCAGAAGAACCACTGGGCAAAACCAGTGCCCAGGACAGCCCAGCAGTGCACACCTCAGAACCCTCTTGCTGGGGAAGAGCACTGGCAATGAAACTGCAGATGGGCTTGCCCTGAGAGCTGCTCAGCCTCCGAGGCACATCCTGGGTGCAGGAGCTGCTCCTTGTCAAGGATCTGGCCCTGTCTAAACCAGGCTAATTATTAAGTCGTCTCCTTCCCATTAACTTGTGAGGAAAATTACCCTTCTGGGTTTGAGTGACAGAACAGCATTAAGAGTATGCACCTTTTTTTTTTTTTCTTAAATCAACCAAACAGAAAATTCACAATGAGGATGATCTTGTAATTACACACACGTCAGAACAGAGAGCATGATAGTTTGCTCAGATTTCTTTGAACGTTTCTTTAGAAGAATTTGGGAGGAGAGAGGGAGGGAAATGTTCATTGTAAATCAACTTTGGCATGAAACTTTTGTAAAAAGATGCCCAACATGCATTACATTCTTTGTTCTGTGTTTTTCCTACATATAAAGCCTTGACAACCTGCTATTCTATGATTGATGCACTTATTTCTTCTAAAGTATCACTAACCAAGCATATCATTTTTATACAGTAAGTGTGTATTCAATTTCCTACAGTTTGACTGCTAAACAGGCTCAATGGTAAAACAAATATATACTGCTGCAGTGCACTGTTCAGGGGGACCAATGGAAAACTTTGGAATATTTTTCATTTGTGTTCCCTTTGCTTTTAGTGGCAATGAAATCACAGCAGGGGCACATGCTAACTACCCATATTTTTATGAAAGTTGTACTGTCATTGGGTGAAGTCTCCAACTACTGCAGACTTTGTGCAATGTTAATAGGAATATTATGATTCATATATTCTTGCACAATAAAGCAGAATGACATATCAGGTTTGCAGGCTCTCCTGACAAGGTATGAGGTATTTATCTGGGTTTGTACACCATGGGCTTATCAGCCGAGTATCTGAACGACTATTGACATCATTATCATTCATAAATATAAACTGAAAGAACAAGAATTCAAACTCCTGTAGGCTTAGCACTGGATCCCTGGCACTCCTGGCCTGGGCAGGAGGATAATGGATCTATGAGAATTCCTGTGTGTTTATGATGTACGAGGCATTTCAGCTGACATTGAATCAGGTCAGTGGGTCCATTGGACAGGATGCAATGTCAATGGAACTGTTATGTATTATTGATGTCAGTCACAGAATAGATAAAAACATTAGCAAAATAGCTTCCATTGCCATTTCTTTTTTTTTTTTCCCTCAAATGATAAAAGACACCAGCCCTTATTAAACACAAGAGGCCTCCAATGTTTTCAATTCTCAAACACTTTTGACTTGGAGAAAATTTAGGAAATTAGAATATACTGACAAAACAATATTTTATATGAGAAGAATGGCTTTGCTCCTTTCACTTTTATTTTCATTTGTGGAATTAAGTTTTTGCCTGGAAAAGTGAAATCTGCTCACTCTAGGTCCCACTTCTGTAAATTGTTAGGCATATGAGTCTTTTATTTGTTCAATTTTTACTTATGTTCAGGTTATGCATTACTATACCAATGGATCTGTAGGAATAATTCTTATTTACATTGAAAGCAACTTTAAACTGCTTGGTCTGTGACACTGAAGCACGTGTTAGCACTTTTTCACACTGCTAAAGTTGTGAAATGACTAATGTGCAAATCACACCCAATGGACTACACAGATACTTAAAGTAAGAGGAGATGTAAAAATTAAAAGTTTTTAACATGGATTTTACCCATTTTACCCATTATACCCATTTTATCTTTGTATTACACATTGCTCTCTAGACGTGCAAACCACTTAGGCTCCTGCTGCAACTGGCCCATCCCTAAGTTAGCATCCTCAAGCCCCACCAAAATCTGAGCTGCATTTTAAACACCATGTTAAAAATAGGTATGTATGAATAAATATTTACAGGAATTAACACCTTATCCTTTTGGAAAGGAGCACTGTGGGACATGACAATTTTTTGGCATTCCAGATTATCCCAATCCCTTTTAAAACTTAATACAGGTAACACCATAAATTTCAACAGGGCTCTGCCTGCTGAAACACAAGAACTTAAAGGTTGCACGGCTTCAAAGCACAAACCATACATTGGATTTGCCAATCAGCTCCATAAAGGGATAGGGAAAGGTATTTACCTCATTTACCTGCTCAGAGTTGTTTTATGTCATACCTTTGGTGGGCTCATCGGAGATTTACACATTTGCTCCTGCACCTGTGGAAGACAGCTTCATTCAGAGCAAAATAAAGAATTTAATCTTAGTAAAGATTATTACCTCAAACAAATATGACAAAGTTAAAGGAAATACATTCCAAAAATGATGTGTCTCTTTGTTTGTTCCTGTCTAATGAAGGGTTTGTTTGATCCTTCACTATGGCAAAGATTTCTCCTATTGCTTAATTTCACCATGATGTTCAGAACACCCTGTGTCAATTGGTAACTTTTGGGCACAAAAACTCCCCAGGAACTCCAATGTTAGACATTTGATCCCTTGTCAGTAAGATGGCCTCACCTCTGAAACTGCAGGAATTTACAAAATAAGGAGTTTTAATAATGACACAACCTGATTGAGACTGTTGATTTTCACAATAATCCTATTTTAAAAATTATTTTCTTGCATCCATCCCCTGCAACTTATCTTTGCTCCCTCGTTCTTTGTTTTGAACTAGGAATGCTTATAGGGTCATGAAAAATATAGTTTGTGTACTGAAATTGTTGCCAGAGATAGGCTTCCACTATACATAAGTGCTATCTTCAGAAGGGGAAGCAGAGTAATAATCTTTCTCTCTTCCCTCCCAGAGAGATACCACTAATTAGGAATTCTTTGATCCCACTGTCTCTGAGTAGAGACTGCTACAGGAAAGGTCATCAGGCCCCTGGCACAAGTATTCAACCTCTTATGTGTGAGTGGACCAGGTTTTACAAAATATCGTGTCATTTTTCTGAATAATTACAATTTTTAGTTGCTGTACCCATCTTGGGTACCCAGCCCCTACATTTATTGCATTTTGTGTCAATTCCACAATTTTCTCCTAGCTCCTAATCAGAAACAAACACCAACCAATAAATCTTTGGATTCACTGGTGGTGCAATGTGCTTGCTCCCTTCCCTTGGTCCAAGCCAGATTTAAAGGATGCAGCAGCCACAGGAAAGTGCAAGAGGTGATTTTTGGTTTTGTCTCATGCTCCTACAGTGCAGAAACCAAGCAGAACTACAGTGGCTGATTCTTCTGTGTGTGTTTGAGGCTGTCCCCTGGGTGAGTGAGAAAATACTCATTTGCCTCTGTCTCCCCACTGCAGAGGTTCCCCGCAGCCCCAGCAGCGTGGACAGGGTGAGCTCACCCTGCAGGAGCCAGGCTCATCCCTCTGCCCTATAGGCTGGCAGGGCAGGGAATTTCACATGCACATTCCCCATGAATATAACCCTATTTAACAAAGACTGCACGCTATTTGTTCCCTTTCCCGGGTCTTTCCTTCCCTGCTAGCAAGTGGCTGTTGCAGTTAATCTAAGGAGATCCCTCCTAGGCTCCCTTTGCTCACAAACCCTCTTGTGCTGTAAAACAGATAACCGAAAATTTTTATGGCCAGGTTCTTAAAATATTTTTAAACTTGTCCTCCTCCCCCTTCCCCCAGCCTTTTGATGTCAGGAGAAAATCTCACACAGTGCCTACCCTTATCTCCCCAAGAGAAAACAAAGAGAGTTAAAGGCAAATGTCTTCTGCAGAGACTGCCTTTTCTGTGCTGCTCTCCCCACTGTGTGCCAAATAATGGCATCTGTTCCTGCTGTTCTTTAGTTCCCCCATCCAGCGTGTTTTCAACTTCCTGTGAAAATTTGTGCTTCTTAAATCCAAAGGTCATGTTTAACACTTAAGTTCAGTTTGGAAGGATTTGGATTTGTTTCTCATTTTTTTTTTCCCCAGCTCTCTGTTGAGAGTAGACAAAAGGCTTTCACCCCCTCTTTGCATTGCCTGTTTTACACACTCCAGCATACATCTCTGCAGTTTGGGTTAATACTCTGCGAAATATCCACTCATGTATTGATGAGCATTAAAGGATTGCTCTTTCCATGCCTTCTGCCAGGGTTCAGCTTCTTGTTAGCAGCACAAGCTCCTCTCACAGCCCTCACTCTATGATCAGTCTGTGGTATAGAGGAGTTCCCGCTCTCGGGTCTACAAAAAAATTCAAGCTGCATGTAAACAAAGCCACATTTCTAAGCAGAGGTTCTTGGAGTGAATAGCCAAAATTCTACTCAGTTATGTATGATGATTTTCTGCAAGAGGAGCTGAACCCAGATCACCTTAATAATTTTTCTTATTTGTTGGAGTTGGACTCAAACTGGGATCTCAGAGCTGAAATGCCAGTGAGTAAACTGGCTTTCTGCATTTTATAGGAGGGAGTCAGAGCTGGTTTGATTACTGATGTATTGTAGACCTCTGTTTATTCAGTATTTCCCTAAAATATAATTTTTAAAAATGCATATTTGTCAGCCCAACAGATTCCCTGAGAGATTGTGAGGCATAATTTTAGAGAGACAGGCAGGGAATCAAAGGCAAATACATAACTTTTTACATTGATAGGAAAAAAAAAAAAAGGCCAAGATTTCCACAGTTTCCTTTCTAAAATAAGAAAAACAGTCCATGCACATTACTGAGCATTTATTTCTGTGCCAAGGAACTGGACCACTCCTCAGAGCACTGGGCAAGAGCCAGAGAACAGGATTTGGGGTTCACACTGCCTATGTCTACCACGCCTTCAGCCTGAGACTATCTTGTCTGTCAGAAAATTTTCCTGGCAAATACCACTTTAGAGATAAAGGGAAAAAATATCCTGAGATGGGCAGGGATTTAATGATGTCATTTTAAAAGTGTTTGGTATGTTTCATTCCTGTTCATTTGAGAAAGGGACTAAGCCCTCAGTTGTCTGGAGCTCTGTGCTGGCTCCCAAGATTTTCTCTGCCCTTGATTCACAGGAGTAGGCAGAAGCCTTCACGTCCTTTGGTCTGCACACCCTGTGGATCTGGCATGGTCTCTCTCATTTGGTCCGAGAATCAGATGCTATTTCTGGTCTGAAGACATTTGTTCTCAATTGCCTCCACAGTTCAATAGGATTTTAAGGTACATTTGTTAGGGATTATAAAGCACCTAAAGACGTATCAAGTGGAAGGGTCAATACAAGATCAGGCTGTATTGTGTTACAGCGTGTTGCATTATGTGGTACGTCTCAATCCGCTGTTGGGAACCAGATGTGGCAGACAAGCCCAGCCTATTTTTTGAACATTTGTAGATATTTGTAGAATTATGTCATCAGTGTTTGAAGATTTCCACAAAGATTTCAAGAAGTAGGTTTTCTCAAATCTTCCAATCGCTGCGAAAACCTCAGATTCTGGTGGGTAATTGAAACACTCTATCCCAATCCAAAAAATAATAAGCGTAAAAAGAAGGCTTTCATCTTTCATTCATAATATATACAGAGCATGGTATGTATGAATTTGCTACCTGTAAGGTGTATTGAATTTTTAATCATCTATATATTTATGGTAAAGAGCAACACATTACTTCTAGCACACAAAAGCTTATGGCATACGATTATCCTTAATTAATGGGTAAGTGCAAAGCTTTATTATTCAATGAAACTGATTTATTATCTTAATTCTCCGACGTTCTACTTCATGTTTCCATTGAAACCATTGTTTGCACCATGGTAACCAGTAACCACCATATGTACGTGATGCCTTTTATGACCTATAGGTAATTAGATTTTATTATTTCCTTAAAGCTGAAGTGCTGCCTGTGCGAGTGGCCTGGCTCCCCACCCCAGTAAAGGAGGGACAGGTGTCTCTGCTGTGTCCCTGCAATCACCAGGTGTGGTTTCAGTGCATCATTCCAGCCCCGTGGCTGTTTTCCTGGAAGATTTGCACACATCCCTCTCTCCCTCTCTGCCTCCTGAGCCTGTCTCCTGAGCCTGGCACAGCTAGTTAGCTGGAAGGACGTGAGAGGAGCTGAAAGCCAGTGGGTGTCGAGCTGCCTGGTGGAGAGATCCCCAGCTAATTGCTAGTCCTAACAGGCACAATTAGCCGCTACAAGCCCTTTGAGATGGCCCTGGGCTTCTCTCAGGTAACAGCCATCACTAGATAAAGGCTGAAATACGCTGCATTTAGAGAGACACTTGCAGACAGGGATGTCACAGGCTGCCAATTATGCTCTGCCTGTACACAGTCACTTCCAAGAACCAGACAAGACACATACCTGAAGTTAAAGGGACAAGATGTGTACTATTTTGAACTACACAAGTGTGGGGCACGTGAAGATATAACCCTTCTCAAATTAGGTCGTGTCATCTTTTCAATTATCAGTTCTTGATCAAGTTCTGCAGTGTTTTTGAACCTTTGCTGCAAGCAGAATGTCCTGGAAAGCTCAGCATGCACACATCCCTCTCATTTTTTGCTGTATGTGATGTTACTTTAAGCAAAGTTTCACCATCACCACACAGATGAAAATGGCTTGACAGGCCTCTCTTAACAAAACAGTGATGCTCTACCCTGTTGGGACTGCAATCCATCTATTCCTCACAGAGGAGGAGAGGCAGATTAGCATATGTAAAGATTACTTTTGAAATTAGTAAGTGTCCCCCATTTATCCATTTAAAAATTACCTTCTCTGAGCATCTCTGACAGTACATTCTTCCTCTCAAAAAATGAACTTCTGTACAAAAACAGCTGCCTAGAATGCCAGCCTGAAAAAAACCCAACACATCAGATTTTGGGAATGATCAGAAGAAAATGGACACTTTCAGGTATCTATCACAACAGAGCACTCCAGCAACAGCATCCTACAGCAAATCATCATAGATCAGTGCATAAAAATTCAAACCTTTCAAATTGGAGACTCTAAGAATTTCAAGCTCTAAATCTAAGTTGTGGTCATTGGTATTAAAAAATCATTTCCAAGACATATAATGAGAACAAATTCTGGTCCCTGAGCCAGCCTTGGTCACTCACCTCTCACTTGCACACCCATTTTAAAAGAGATTCAGAAAAACTGTACACAAAACTTCCTCTGAAGAAAACTTCTCATTGTGTTGCTCTGTGATGTTACATGATTCCACAGCTTGCCTTCAGCTCATGTATCTCCTGCACTTCTGTAGAACATCAGATCTCCAACATGATTAACAGCATGTTCTCATGGTGTTCATCAAAATCTGTCAAACCACCCGTAACAAACCAAACTAAAATTCAATATCAAGAGATTTCCATTTATTTCTCATTTAATATCTTAAACATTTCATATTTATTCCTTTTTCTTTTTAATAGCATCTTAAAGATCTTCTTCCATATCATATCACATCTAGTAGAGCAGGTTAATATTGAGAAGTCAGCTTCCCCAATCCCAACTGATACCACATTAGGAATGGCTCTTTCTGTTTCGGAAACTTCAAGATTTTTAAATATAAATTTCTATTTTTTAAGACTCGCTTTAAATTTTCCCAAGAGCTTTTTGATCTTAATATGGAAAGTATGCAAAGACTCTAATTACTAATTATGGAATAGTTAAATTTTGTTAAAGGATAAAAATTACTTGACACAGTTGGTTTCACCTCCTCAGAATTAAAAATGACGCTCCAAATGAAGGCTCATAAGTTTTGTTGAGACCTCTGTGTTCCTACCTAAGGAAAATGAGACCAGTGAATGGATCAGTAAAATATGTAACCTGCTCTTAGGCTTTTCTGATAATGATCTACTGATTGATAATTCCAGTGGCAGATTGTTTGACCAGATTAGAGGCAAAAGAACCCAGGGAACTTGTGTCATTTCCAGTGTTCATTTTAGATTCCAGAGGCATTTTATTAGTTTGTTTGTTACAAACAAGTTTGTTTTCCCTTATAAAAAAGAGTGGACATCTTTGAAATATATGCAAAATCAACATGCTAATATTTGATTGCAAACCAGGGAACAATCAAAAAAACCCCAAAAACCCCAAAAAACAAAAAAACCCGACCAAAAACTAAAAGGAAAGAGTGAGTGCTCTATTATTAAAATAGCAAAATAAATAGATATACATTTTTTCCTTTTTACAGATACATTTGCAACCAAATTAGCAACAAGATCTCCTCCAGTATAAATAAAAAAAGGCTTGCACTTACCTATTAATTAAGAATAATGGAATGCCATAAGCTTTTGTGTGCTAGTGGTACTGTAATTTGTTACTCTTCTCTACAATAAATATATAGCTGATTAAAAATGCAGCGTGGCTTACATACATTAAATTCATACTGTGCTGTGTATTGATTCCCTTTGCTCATCCTGGTAGTCCCCTGCACTCAGGGCAGGTAGGCTTTGACCCTCTCAGCTAAGGAAGAGAATCCTCTGGCAAGGCAGAGAGGTTTAGGAGCCCAAACCCTCTCTTGTCCTGATCCAACCAGGAACCCCTGCAGCCTTTCTGCATCATGGAGGGACAACAAACCAGACCCAGCTGGTCTCTCCTCAGACTGAGTTTCCCACCTCCCTCTGGAGTCAACAGCTGTGGAGGTTTTAGGGACCAAACAGGGCTCACAAAAAGCAGATTCTCCTTCCCAGCTCAGAGGTTTGGTCCATTGACCTGGTGTCCCATCTCCAGCTGTGAGTTATCAAAGGGAATTACCACCTCTAGTTTCCCTCCTTCCCTGCTTCCCATCCTCAAAAGTCAGGGATGAAATGATACAATGGAATATATCTGGTAATTTGTACAGCAGAGGAGAAGCAAATGTACCAAGGATAACATCCTGGCAAAAATGAATTAAATTTCCCAAGCAAATTAACAGACACAGAACTTGTGAGCTCCTCTGGGGAAAAAAATAATAGAAAATGAATTGTGAGAACCAGGTGACTTCTTATTCCTGTGAGTAACAGGGTTATTGTGCACACCACTGTGTGTGCCCCTCCAAGATTCTGCTGCCTATGGCTTCACACAGCATTGCAGCATTGGGGGCTTTTTACAAATTGACTAATTAGGCCCCAGTCACTCCAGGAGTTGTTACATCAAAGTAAATATCCCAACTGTCTTGTTCATGGTGACCACACCTGAACGCAGAAATTATTATTTACATGTGTAATTTAAAGCAGATGCATTTTAAATATTTACTAATATATATTGGCAACAATCTAAAGCATTATACCATTGGACCAAATTAAGCCCATCCAATATCTTCACATTTCAGACTCTATAGAAATTGAATTTTTGTTTTAAGCGGTCTAATTTCTCACCCATGTGGCACTGAAACATCTATATATTGTTTTGCTCTAAATGGTTATTTACAGGGCTTTTTTGCCTGCAAAACCAAATATTTAGAACACCACCTGTGAGAAACTGAACTTGTCACCCTTGCTGTAGCTTTTTTCATCTAATTTGGGTCAATTATCACTCTGTACATGTTAACATTACCTACTTAATTGCTAATAATCTTAGCAGATAAGAAGGAGAAGTGAAAAGTTGGTTCTCCTGAGAGAAATCAAAATTTGCTCCCTGAGGGAAATGTAGAAGGGAAAAAGATAAAAAAAAGAACCAGAAAAATAAAAAGATGGCTAAATAAGAAAACAAAAGAGGAACAAGATGCAATATTGTCCCAGAGAACGATAAGAAATGTAATGATCACATGCTCCAGGAATAAGTCATGCTGATGCCCAGTTGAGTTTTCTCTGCCGTGGGGTGAGTGCATTGCCTGGGCCATGGTCAGCCAGGGCTCTGACTCTGTTCAGGATCACAGTGGCTGCTCTGACAGTCACAGAATCCTCCACTGTCACCTCCAGAGGGCTGTGACACCCAGCCAAGGAACTGTCAGCATTGAACAGAGAATATTCACCCTGTGACTATATAACTAACTCTAGCACAGTAACTGCTACATGCAGGAATATTAGGTAGGGGGAAGAAAACAACCAAAAGAAACCTGACACTCAGATGAGGCTGAGGGTTTTGGGTTAATCACCTTCCTTTATAAAACTGGTCATGTATCTTTAGGAGTCCAAATGCCAGTTTTGTGTATCAGCCTTCAACATGCAGTGTCTGATACCAGGGTGATGGAGCTTCTGCCCATCACAAACTCCGAGAGAAGTGATACCAACTCATTCACTGACAATATTTGCTGCACTTGGACTTGACAGGTGTAATATTGACCACTCTGGATGTGGTGTAGTTTGTGACACCTGATAGGATCTGAAACCAGAACGTTATGGCTGTAGGACATAAAATAAGATATCAGAAAATAGAGAGCCAAGGAGATAAATTCTGTGAGTCCACCTGATCAATCCAGCTGAGCAGAATGCTGGTTTCCTGAACCCCAGGAAACAGGCATGTAAAATATCTGTTCCTTGATGGACCTGGCAGATGTGATGCCAGAAATAATTCTAGTCTGATTTATTTTTTGTAGCTTTATCTAGTTCCCTATATTAAACCTACAATCCTAAAATAATTTTAGGGCCATTTATTTTTATGTCTACCAACAGTAGAGTTACCCAAATGTTAAAAGCCTATGCTCATAGGCCCATAAAAGCACTGTTGATTAGATTGCAGTATTTCAGTTTTTAGTTATCAACACTGACACTTTGGGAAAAAATTGAGTACAATATACTTCTGTACACATTGCAGTGTTTTTAACCATTTAGTCAGTACCACGTACATCAAATAGACACCATAATAAAACAGAAATGCATTAAACATACATCTGGAAGCACTTTGTAACTGACTTCTGCTTATGAAAATGACTGTACATAATTTCATCATTCACTTTAATTCAGTCACATGCTGCAGTCAGAGGAGTCAGATAACACACTGCAATAAGATTCGAGCATAGATTTCTCCTTGTGCTGAATCCCATGCTTTATCTGTCAGCCCACACTTGCCATCAGTTATGAGTCCATAACTTGGCACCAGAGCCTGGAGCAGTGGTGCTGAGAGCGGCTGGGGGCACAGCCCTCACCCTGCAGAGTGCCTGTGCCCTGCACAGCTCAGAGCACATTTCCTGGCATGGCACTCGTGGCAATTCCAGCAGCACTGCTGACCCTCAGGAGCTCTAAGGGGAAACCAGACCTTTCCTTCCATGCCCAGTAAACTGCAGCACGTTTGCACAAGGTACCTGCCCTTCCCTCTGAGTTTTATCCCTCTCTGCTTGGTTTGAACCCTCACCTTACATGCCCTGCAGGGTGAAGAGCCACCAAGTGTGTGCAGCTATTTTCATACTGTGTGTTCTGCAGTTCCAGCCACACAAGGAATATGTGCAGCAATAACAGAGGTGACAGCAGGACACAGCAACGAAGCCCCCACTTTCCTGCAGTAGGACCAGTGGGAAGCTTGCTCTAAAAGGATGTGGATCTAAAAACCACAGGCACTTCACCTTTTGTGCTGGCATTCCTTCACAAATACCAACTAAACCCCAGGAATGGGCCCTAGCACTCAGGAGTTTTCAAGCTTCAATGCTTGGCCACTCTTGCAACTTTTAACTACCATGTCAATTCATCAGAGAATAGCTGAAATGATTGGTTGGCACAATAGGCATATTATAGCTTAAAAAACCCCAACAAAACAACAAAAAACAAACCAAACAACAACAACAACAACAACAAAAAAAACCACAAAGAAAAAGTATTTCAACCTACACCAATTTACATTGTCAATATCAACAACAAAACCCCAGCAAAATGTCTCTGGTCTCTATGACAGTGACACTTCCAGGGACACCACTGGTTATCCTGTTTTATAGGTTAGTGGCTGTGGCTCAGTAACATTTCCAATCTTTTCTTTAACTTGTTTAATTATAAAATCAACCTCGTATAGACTGATTTATAAAAAAACTCCACCACAAATGCTCCCGTGTTTAAAATGTGAAGAGACACCTTTTGACAAA
Organism: Pycnonotus jocosus; assembly: GCA_013400435.1. NCBI lineage: Eukaryota > Metazoa > Chordata > Aves > Passeriformes > Pycnonotidae > Pycnonotus > Pycnonotus jocosus. The sequence goes on along the minus strand of VWYP01030987.1, from coordinate 98,631 downwards.
AACTAGAGATTTAGTTAAGATTCAGTACAATAGAAAAGGTTTCCAAATTGTCTACTACTCAGTGATCTGAAAATACTTTATAAATATTACATTATCTAAGTTTCAGTGCAACAATCATTCATACAACAATCCAGGCAACCAAATAGAGGTATCTCTTTTGTAAACTGAGGATTCTAAAGCACAGAAATACTAAACAAGTGTTAAAAGTAATTACAAGATTTCTGTCCCAGTACTACAAACAAACACAGATTTATTTTTTTTAAGTCCAAGTTTGTTTTAACTTTCAGCTATTCTTACTTATTTCTTCCTTTTGCTTTGCTGGAGAAAATAGAATATTTAAAGCCTTCATGTGAAAACCCATTGGATTAAATATAGTCTGGCGGGCTCTTGAACAGAAGAGCATTGTCCCTTAGAGCCTGACTGGCTGGCTGGTCCAGCTGGCCTGGATGAAATCTCTTTCTTGATCATTTTGTTTATAGAATATATTTTGCTTTGGCACTTCTGCCACCTGCTCTTGTTTTCCATTACTCTATGGCTGTGCAAGCGCTTGCCCACTTCAGTCTACACTTACCCTGACAGTGCAAAAATATTCTCTTTTCATAAAATAGACTTCAAAACCTTTCCCAAATTTAGTCAAATTTGCTAATTTGCATGGTTATGCTTTGAGCTGAAGCCAGACAGGCCATGGGGAAGCTGTGTAATGGGAAGGGTCTCACATGGGACAAAATCAGGGACATCTACCCCACTGTCCATGAGCCCAAGTAGAAGTTTTTTGGTTTGTCACTAAAGATGCCTCAAGATGGCATGAATGGCAAAATCCTCTAGAATTTGGGCTGGTGACTGAATGTAGACAAGCTGATGACCTCAGCCAGCAATGGAGCAATACCACACACTTCAAACAGCACAGAGGACAAGAACATCCTTTACTCCACTCTCCTGCAGAGTACCTACCAGGCAAGCAAAGCCCATCACCTTCTCCTGGAAAGAAACAGGACAACTTTTCCTCTTCTCCCAAGTCCCAGGCCATGTGTTTCCAAAGGAAAATAACTATGGTAAGGCTGGATGCAAATCAGCTGAGGGAGCCTCCTCCCTCTCCACAGCTGCAGCAGGAGTGCAGCAGCAGCAGGAAGACCCTGGTTCAGTCAAAGCACAGATTAAGAATGATTAACCTTTACTCGTGTTTGCAGTGATCAGCAAGGTTGCAGCCAAGGGGTGACATCCACCCACCATTCCATGGTTCCCAGGGTGGGACTTGCTGCTGCTCTGGATGCCAGCACAGCAAACTCACACACTCATTTTCCATGTGGCTCTGAGGTTTACTGAGCAATGCTGGTCAAAGCGCTGTTATTGTTTGCCAATAGAAAAGAAAAGAAAGTTTTTTTTTCTTCTCTTTAAATCCAGCTGTATTTTACTGCAAAGGAGGGGGAACTGAAAATAATTTTCTGCATCAGTATTATCAATTATCCAAAGCCCATTTGTACCATTATGACTTTAATGTTCTCCCAATAGAAATATAATTCTCATTATTTTTATTGGGTTTTATTTTTATATTGCTATTAAATGCATATCACCAGATTTTCTGTTTTCTTAAACTGTGTGGGCCAAATATCCAGCCCAGTATGAAATCTTGCCTTTGAAACTGTGCCCCTGGGCTCAGGCATGGATGCAACATGCACAATGGTGATGCTGAAATTGCTTAGGCATGGGATCATTTATACAAATAAAGCTATGCAAACAAACTTAGTGCTCTTGAATTTTACTGTAACCACCAAAGCATACTTGGTAGAAATCATATTTCCAAACAATCCTCTTTCTTGACCCAAAAGGACTAGTATTAGGGAGCAGGTAATGATGCCCTTCAGCAAAATTCATTAAAACATACTAAGCTCTTAACAGAAAAATTCTGAAAGAACAGGAACTGTTTGAGAATATGGCTTATTTGATACTTTTCTATAGATGTTTTAGAATCAAGACATATTTAATCCCAGTTCCCTCTTCTCCAAAGGTAGAAAGGGAGGGGGTAAAATTGATGTATTCCAACAAGGGACAAATTACTGTCATGATTCTGTTGTAAGAGGTAGCGATTCTAGTCTTTTCATGCATATTTAGTAAGTAGGGACATTCTCTCTTTCACAATTCAGTTTCTATTTGTTATAGTTAATACTAAGATGGCATTCTTTTTATATATTAAATCACATGACTAGACATTACCAAAATAAGCCACACTTTTTTTTTTTTTCAGTCATTCACACATCATCCATGCACTGGATGAGCATGAAAACTTTGCCAATGCACTTGGCTTCTTCTAAGTGTACATTTACTAAAGAAAGCCAGAAGCAACATGTTTGAAAAAACTCCACTTCTCTGGTTTCAACTCTCTTATCCATAGTATTTCTGAAAGAGTAATTTACCAGGTAAATCCCTCTCTGAACATTCCCTCTGGTGCATTTTGTGTCCCTGGCCAAGCCATGCTGCCCCTGCAAGTTGTCCTGAGGAGCTGCTTTGGCCAGCATGAGTGATGGAGCTCCTGGGCTGAGTTGGGTGTGAGAAGGTTGGATAGGGACCTGCATGATGGTCCTTAGCAGGCTCCCAGTGTAACTTTAAACTTCCCTTCATCATAAGGATGGGCTACAAAGGAGCCTCCTATGAGCACTGCTGAAAAAGACAAACTGCTGTAAGATGCACTATGGAAACACCAACTGGAACCAGGACCTGAACCAGTAAGGCCACATATCCAGCTGCCCCCTGAAACTGCCCTCCAGCGTGTCCATGTGCCTGGCAGAGAGACTCACTCCAGCAGGCATCAAAGGGTGGATATAGACATAAAGGCTCCTGTGTTATCTCATTCCTCATTTTCAGTTTTACCTATGATCCAGTGCTCTCTCAATGTATGGATTTACAATGCTTCATTGTTCCATACAGTAAAACCTGATATATCAAACCTTTTTTTTTTCCTTTTTTTTTCTTTTCCTTACAATTCCAGCTCAGAGACTTCTGTTTGCCTTAATGAATTTTGTTTGCGTAGTTGACTGGCATCAGGTTAAGCAGGTATTGAAATGTGATATAACAACCTAATCAACCGTTAACAGGTAGAGAAGAAGCCCTGACAAGGAACAGTCTGAAACCTGTTCATGATGAGATTCTTTCTGATAAGGGAAAAAAGAGAAGTGTAGGACCAATTTATGCATAAATTGGTCACATTTTCACACCTAGCCCCCAATTATCTAAAAAGGGTTTAACATTATATTTATATTGATAAGCTTAACAATGTTGAACCACGACTCTGGGATGATCTGTTACAATTCACATCCAAAGCGACCAGAAGGAATAATTGGAAACCCTCCAGCATTTCAAGAAATAGAAGCAGCCTTGAAAAAGATGAAAACTGCCGTACAAGGTCTGGCTTTTGCTGAAATTACAACATAAATTCCGAATGAAGGATGGCCAAGAATAATTCAACAATTACAAATTCCCCTCTAAAGACACAGGGAATGCTACAAGATCAGAGAAATTGAGTCATCCCAAATGTCTCCAAACGAAAAAAAAATCCCAACATAGTAATGACTACAGGCTGACTGAGACACTTGATAGACTGTATCACTGATTGATTGCACAGGGGTTTTAGCTGAATAACCAGTTTTTATGCTATGAATATCAATAGTTGGCTACATAAATAGAAAGGATGCTTGCCAAAAAATTATGGAAATCTTGATACTCATCACCAGCGTGCGAGTTAACCTCAAGGTATATTAGACTGTCTTTAATGGTCTACAATCATTCTGACATTTTCCCCAAGGCAGGAGCACCCATAAATGCTGAGCTGATTTCCCGCACAGGCCAGGCCAGCAAGGCCAACCTGTCACGTGCAAATATCTCAAACAAGCAAAAACTAAATATCCACCCACCCTTTAGCTGATGAGATTGTGATTCCTCCTAGAAACCATCTCTGTTTTCCAGAATCAACTCTCACAACAGCGAGGAGGGAGCTCTTCCTGGAGCAGTGCCTCAAGCTGCACAAAGACCTGGGTGGAGTCATCTACAGGCTCTTAAAAACGTACACCAAATGAAGATAACAACACTACCTTTAAATCAGGGCTGAGAGGCACAGACACAATTTCTTTTTCTTCTCCTCCAAAATTTAGCACAGAAGTACAGGTGTCAGCGAATGCTAGTCCTGGTTACAGCCTTTCCTTTCCCATCCTCAAATGCTGGGAGGCCATCCCTTGCTGCTGGCTGACCCCTTCAGGGATCTCTCCTACCTCTTCCCATCCTTCCATGGGAGTGGTTTGACCCAGGCAAGGTCACAGGGAGGTCTATACACAACCATGCTGGTAGATGAGGTTTCTTACTCCACAACAAGCCTAGAACAATAAAATATATTTCACTTGAATGAGGGTAATCTTTTGTTCTTTTTCTTGTTGTAAACTGGAAGGGAAGAAAAGTAATCCTTAGAGGATAAAGGTGCTGTATTTATTTCAAACCTTTTATTTTTTTTCATTTAGATTAAAAGCAAATTAAAAAAAAAATTAAAAATAGAAGGAAAAGTCAGAACAAAGTCTAGTGAAATAAAACAACATTGTCTATTTTGAAAATGCTGGATGAAATGCTAAAAGAAGACAGTGAAATGACATAGCTGAAAATACAGGAGTGAAACAGTAAGAAATTTTCTGGATGTTTTTACCTTTCTTTATGGGAACAACCTAGCTCAACCAAGAAGAATTTAACAATATTTTAGTATTGCTGATTTTCTTTTTTTCAAACAGGAGCATATAAAAAAGGATTCAAATGAACATTTTTTCTTTGTTGTTTGTGTAAACCAACACATAGGTCATCACTTACCCAGCTAATCTGGAGAGGTGCTAAACACCCTAAACCAATCATTAATTACAGATCTGAAATTAGAGCTCATCTTTGGGGATGGGCTGAGGATAATGCTGAGCCCCTTCCTGAAGCCAGACTCAGGTACCTGCTATGCTATTGCACAGCCCCCCAAGCTGGAAACCCTGAGCAAAGCTTTGTAGTTTTTTAGGTGCTCCTAACAATTGGACTGCAGTGCTCACCAGGATGAACTGGATCACATGAATAATATCTGCCATCTCTGTTTCCTCTCTCCCAGCTCGCCAAGGGATAAAGAAGTTGGAGCATTTTTCTCCTGTGGTCCCTCCTAGTCCTGGAAGTCCCCGGGATCCCTAGTGGGCTGATAGGGCTTTGTGCATCATCCAACAATTAGATATTTTTTAAAACACAGCCAATACTTCAGCCTAATTTTAGACATTGATTTTTTTTTTCCTTCTTTTGGGGTGGGTGGAGGTTCCTATCTATAAAAGTTTGGTTTATAATTGAAAAAAAAAATCTGCCTGCTTAGTACACAACTAGCCAACTTTTCCATCAGACACAGTTAGGGTTAGGGTATATATATAGGTAGCTGGGTGCTGGAGTGCTTCCTTTTGCATAAACCAGTGTAATTAAAAGCTATAGGGCCAGCACCTTATTTATAAGGGATTTCAGGAGTGTGAATGTGTGCTAGAGACTGGGTCAGAAAGAGAGTCAATAATTCATAGTGTACTTCTACAGGATACTCCTTAGAGGATCTCTAAAGTGCACCACTGACATTTATTAACAGATCCTTAGAAGACTCTCCTTGAAAGGCACTGAGACAGTATTATTGTGCCATTTTATAGAGGGGAAACCCAAGGTAGGAATTCAAAGATATGTACTAGCTCACTGAGATATTAAACGAACAAGCCAAGATGGAATCCAAGCATTTTTCACTCCCAAGGTAAAATTGTATTGGAGTGCAATTCTGTGCAAGCTTTCAGTTATTACCAGCAGGAACCAGCAGCAAAGGTGGAGCTCAGGTCATGTGCAGGGGATGCAGTCACAGACCTGAGTGTGACCAATGCCATCTTCACAGAAAACACCATTTCCACAAAGCAGAGATCAGGGTCTACATGAAATTATTCAGACGGTTTTATTTTCTAGGTTTGGCACATGATGGGTAACACCTCCCTTCAGCAGAAAAATGAATGAGAGAACATCCTGGGTGACCAGTCCAAGAAAATCCTGAAAAAGTGGCTGAGCTTGATGCCATGAATTTTCAGGGTTAGAGCTTTGGGCTTTGGAGGTGTTGCTGATTATCACCATCCTTCGTGATGGTGATAAATCCCAGAAACAATGCATCTTCCCCTAGAAACATCACTGCATTTTATTTATATTTTTCCTTTGTAATTAAATATTCTGTTCCTTCCATGGACATAGAGAAGAAATGGTCTACCTTGAGCCAGAGCTGCATATATTTAAAATTATTAAAAATCTTTGCAATCAAGGAACAGAAAGGGAGAAAAGAAGGAAAGTAGGAAGAAGCCTGTGCAGTGCAGTAAGAAGGATGGCTGGCAGTATATGGACATTGTGCTCAAAGGAACATTAGGAACACTTTGGCATCTAAAATTTTCCACAACTTTTGGTCACTCAAACCCCATAAACCTGATAAGTTGCTACTGCCCCCAAAGCTGTTCCAGCTCCCATCCCACTTCCCTCCAGCCAAGCAAAGTGCCCAACACTATCCTGATGACCACAGCAGCCATTTAGCTGGAAATGCAGGGCTGTTGTTACCCATGACTCAGGACATGGTTAAACCACAATATTTAAGCACTGGTGCTCACCTTTGAGAGAAAAAGACACAATGCTGCATTGTTTGAGATGGAATTCATCTCATGTGGTAATAAGGCAATCAAAATCAAAGTTTGTAGGAGCTTTTTTAGTATTTTGATTATTAAATAAAGCATATAGTGATTTCAGGTATGGACAGACTTGGTCCCAGCAGTTTCTGCCTGGTGCTGGTGTGCAGCAAGTTTTTTCACACTTGCAAAACACTTGTTGGATCTTTGAATAATCCAAAACTGTGGAGTAGGGCAAGACATTCCTGCAGTTCATCTTCACAAAACATGATGTCACTTATGTACAGACTCTTAATCCTATTCCTCCTCCAATTTTCCTTTCAAATATGTGTTTTGTATGGAGTTATCCATCAGACAGCACATTGTCAATGAGATGTGTCATTGCTGTGTGTGTACTCCGATAAAACGAACCTAATGCATATGTAAATCTGCCTTCTCAGGAAAAGTGTGCTGAAACACATTTGACTGGAAATCTCACTGCAAAGAGATTTAAGGGTAGAGATAAAAAATCCCTAACTGCAAGAGAGAAGCTGCAGCCTTCGAGATCCAGAGCCGCAGTCCACAGACGGACTGGGGTGCTGGGTGAGGTAGCACTGTCAGAGCCAGGCTCAGCACTGGGGGTGCCCCCAGCTCCTGGGAGCCCTGCACCCCATGCAGAGGCTGTGGGGAAGGAGCAGGTCCTCGTCCCAGTGCACTGCAGCAGTGCCTGGGGCAGCAGGCTGGTAACCTTGTAGAGCGCTGGGCAGCCGCACTAATGGAATCACGCGGCAGCGGCGCACGCGGCTCGCAGGATATTGAGCTGCTGCAGACTCAAAGTGAGCACAGAGACCTCCCTGAAAAAACACAAATAAATCCTCATCCTGCTAGCACGGGCTTAAATAATTGTTGGGGGGCTTTTCATCCTTTTTCTTCTTTTTTTTTTCTTTATTTTTTTAATTGGAATGCGCTCTTGAATGTAACCATCGACAACAATTTGTGCTAGAAAGAATTTAAGGAAAGGATTTAAAGATATCGTCTGGCAAATTGCTTTGTTGACAACAGATATTAAGTGCAGTTTATCCTGGCCACAATTAGGCAGTGTTTCCCCTGCTTTATGATCGTAACAGGTTTTCTTTATTATTAAAGAGTTTACAAAGCACTGCAGTGTTAATAGATACCTGCTGGAAAGACTAAAAATAGGCATTAAGGACATTAATGGAAAATTCATCAGAAACTAAAAAAATGCATCCATCTTACAAGTAACTAACTCCTACTCAATATATATAACTGATTTAAAAAGAAGCCAGTAAAGTTAGTAGTGATGCCCAAGGACACACATATATGGACCTTACCATCAATATTTGCAGAATTTGCAGGAAGAAATACAAGGACCCATAATGTGTAAGGAAATTTCCTTGTTCTGCCAACATGTACCCGCTGTTCTAACACCCAGTATTACCTTTAAGCCCAAATCTCAAGTTGATATATACCATATCTTAAATGTTACAGACTACATACACTAGAAAGGTTTTCTGCTTTGGAACAGCAGCAGTGGATGGCTCTGTGGAAACCTGCTGCCTTTGAGAGTGGGGAGGGTGTCCTTTACAGAAGAAAAGTGAAAACCAAAGCTGTTTTTATAAAGTATTTTTATGAGAGAGCGACTTTCTCTTCTGTTGGAAAGTAGAAAATATAAATAAAAGACCTTTGTGATCTGAAAATATGGGAGTTTTTAAGCTGCACCTTTTAAAAGAATATTTCAGGCCCTGAAAACCTGCTGCTGGATTTTGCTGTTTAAAGTAACAAGGTGCATCCTTCTTTACAGCAAGTAATATACTGAATCACTTGTGCCACATATCTCTCAGAGGATGTTGTGCCTGAGTTCAGTGAAAGGCTTTGTTTTGGTTTCTAAGTGCTTTCTTGTTTATTTGAAATGGCAGTATTTACATCTCATAGCTTATTAACTCTAATCACCCAGTTCAGTAATTAAAAAAAGGCAGAGTTGTCGACTGACATTGATCACAATACAAAAAGCTGTAGTACAAAGAGTCTAATGAAATATTTTTGTAAATTGTAAAAAAGGATAATTATGAGAACAGGAAAAAGCATCCTAACTGTACAGCTTCTTTTAATGACATTGATATGACATCGCTCAATTAAGGCAGTAAAGCAAAGCTGAGAGATTTTGATGTCTGATAGGACTATGACAAAGATATTTATGCTTTTGCAGCTTTCAGGTGACTTCATGGGATGACACCTGAGATTTTAAAAAAATTTAAAATAGAATTTAATTACCAGCTTTTTTATATAAAGAGTTGGGAAAGAAAAGGCAAATGAGCCACTTGCTGAAAATGGAGCAGGTGACACTGAAACCCATCTGCCAGAAAAGTTGATTTTTCTTCATTCAGAGGAACTTCTCCTTTTATTGATAACCATCTGTTGAACATTTAATTTTGTTAGGTTATTTTCAAAAGAGAAAGTCCCTATACAATGCCTTTTCCTCTACAAACAGTATTGTTGAAGTTTCAAAAGACACTATATTTGGTAACTTACACTTAATGCTTACTGCCCTTTGCAAAGTATTCTGGACAGAAGGTTAAAAACTGACATTTCCAGTTGAAAATAATGCATTGTCAAACAAGAAAACTGCAGGCTATAATTTTTAACACATGTATCTATTATTTTAAACATGAAACATTGCATCAATTTGACATTAATTTATATAATAGGGACAGAAAAGGATAATGCAATTTTCAGGGGCTATCTACATTTAATTAACTAGCAGCAGTCGCCTGTAACAAAAGAAAACTCCACTGCAAAAAATAAAACCTGTTTGTATACCTTCTATCATGCATTATTGAAGCACACAATGTCATTATGTGAAATAATAAGTGCTTAAATAGAGACAGCAACTAATAAATGCAGACACAAAACTTTCATAAAAGTTTGTAAATACAGTATTGTATGGAAATTCTGATGCATATTAGCTCTCATATGCACTGCAAAATGTTTTATTATGAAAAAAGTGGGTAAGATACTTATCTTTTAAATTGGAGTTTAATATTTTATTAGTGCCAGGCACATAATTCTCATCAAATGGCAGGAAACTCTTTTTTGTACAGATATAAATGTCTAGAGTTTAATATTTCAAAGATAAGTACCTACTACTGCATCTATCACACTGCAGCTTAATGGAATTTACTTTTTCTTAAATATTTATACTGTATGTGTGTTTGGTTGTCAAATGATTGTATAACTACTGAGAAAGAGCTGATAAGCTGGGCAACAATCTTGCAAATTATTATTTTTCAAATTTGAAATGTCTAAAATCTCAAATACAATAAAGAATACAGGATTTGAGAATTTTAAAACGTGCAATTTTCTTGGGAAAATAGTACTCTATGATCAAAAACCAAACAAAAAAGTTTTTCCAAGTGAACCCTTGATTGCAGAAATCGCCTGACTTTCCCCAAACAAATTACATTTGAAGCAAAACAGAATGACATTAGCGAGAAATATTTCCTGAAAATCCAAAATACACAGCAGTGAGCAAATTAAACTGAGACCAGTCTTTGATATTTCCAGTGTAATGTACAGAGAGCATCATTCAGGTTCTGCAATACCGCAAACTATTTCATCAGTTCTGAGAAATGCTTTCTGATCCATGCTGATACAATTACCTAGCCTTTATTGGCAATTTAGACCTGCTTTTAGGGACATTTTAGAGCAAATGATGTTTTCTTGATATTTTAAAAAAGCAGCACTATTTGCTATACCTTTGGGATAAGGTAGAAATGGAGTTAGAGGCTCATTAAATATCTGATTGGTACAATGTGGTTTTTGTTACCGTGGACTAAACTACCAAAAATGAAGATATGTTCCTGGAGGTTCTGCTCCCCCTTGCAATCAAATGGTATTTTTATTTGGAATATTTCTGCAAAATATCAGCTGGCATTTGCTACTATTGTACCACTTACAATAGCCTTAAAATCTGCCTAATAATTGAAAGATCTTGAAACTTCCCTAATAAATTTTTAATATGAGCATGTGTGAAGGGCACATCACGTCTTTCTTTGTTCCTATAAAAACCTGATGTCCAGACTATGACCATGTGAGCCTGAATTCCTTTTGATGTTTCTGTAAGTAGAAAAAAAAAGTGAAGAAGTTCCAGAGATGAAAAAAGTAAAATGAGATACTCTTAAACGTTTGGGGTTTTTTTACACAGGGATTGAACTGAAATGACATCTGAAACTAGACATCAGTCTCCTGAATGACACAAAGCCCAGAATGTTTTGCAACTGGTATAGCTTTAACTTAGAGTCTTAAAGACAGTTGCAGTAGCCTTAAATTTTAGACTTTAATTCAAACCCTGCTTTCATAAGCACTGGCAAAACTGTTAAATTATGTTCTCTTGCCCTCATTGCTTTCAGTATCATATACAATCAAAAGTAGACTCAGAATTTGTATCAGTTAATGTTTCTGTGATATTTTCAACTGTTTGCAATTCCTCCCTGCTTTCAGAAAATCCACATGGTGTTTCTGAGTTCTCTATATTACACAGCTATTTTTATGCCATATTGGTCTGAGTAAATAAGACACAGGAAAGTGTGATAAATCAGGAACATACCATTGTGATAAATAAAAGCTGATAATTTAAAACCCTTTTAGAAAGAAGTGAGATGCCTCGTGAGAATACTGGTGTGGTAAATAAAATCTGCTAATTTAAATCTTCTAAAATAATGCTTCCTGCTGTTAGTATCCAACACACAATGTAGCAAGAGAGTTATTAGGCAGCCCTGTGGAGGGTGGGATCACATCTCTGTCAGCATCAAAGGGAGGAAACTTTTGTACTGCACCTTCTCCCAAGGAGAGAGAGCAAACTGTCCGTGCTGACGGAGCTGTGTAAGCAATTTGGGGTAAAAGAAGGTACAAACAGATTAGATCCTGAACTCACAGGTATTTGTAGACCCAGCAATGACTCAAATCAGGGTGGAGTGAGTTGCACTGTGGATTAGTTTTAAACCAAAGTGTGTTTTGCTGTTTCAGTCTGAGTTGTTAATGGACAGGCAACACAATGATCTGAGATTTGCCTATTCTGATTCAGGCACTCAGCCACCAGATTAAGAAAGGTTTTGAAGACCTGGTTTCAGAAACTGGTGAGACATCTCATTGCCAAAACACCTTTTTTCTCCCTTTCACTGCCCGGTGAAGTCTTTCTAGATGTGAAAGAACAAGCACCTGGAAAGCCTAATGCCATTTGCATCGCTGAAGGGGAAAAAGGAAAACAAAATAAACCAACAAACAAAATACAAAACCCCTCTTGCCAGCAGTGCAACCCTGCACTTCTGGGGAGACCCAGGGAGTGGCTCAGCCCGGGAGTGGCTCAGCCCAGGACATGCTCCCCTGCCCTGTGCAGTAAGAAAAAGCCCTCCAAACTCCCCTCCTCCCCAAAAGGCAAGGCCAAATAAACAGTTGCACATCCTTCCTTTGCCCTATTCTTTCCCACAAGAAAATGTCCCCTGCTGCCAGCACAGAAGTAAAGAACCAGTGCCCAACTCTGTTCTTCCACAGCCTCTCCCTGTGCCTGCACTGACTGCAGGGTGTGATAAGGGCTCCATGGACATGCCCTGCTAATTTCCCTGGCACAGGGGCCATATTCTGAAGTCACACACTGGCTACTGCCTGAGAGGAATTTGGGTAGAATTAAAGGCTTCTTCTGGAGGGCCTGTGGCTCATTGCTGCATCACAGCTCATTCTTTACCCTCATAAAAAGTCAAAGTTCAATGTATGGGCACTGCTCTGGTTGCCAGATCAAGAACAGAGATATTCAGAGGAAGCAAATATACAAAGTTTAAGAACATGTGCTAGGTGAGATCTAGAAGCTAGTGTGTTGGTTTTTTAGGAAAAACAAAAACAAAAACAAAAACAAACAAAAAAAAAAACCCAAAAAAACCCCCAACCAAATTTAAAAGCAAAATAAAAAACCCCATGGGCTGCCAAGCACAGACAAATGGGTAACCCAGTAACCTCCTGGGTATGAGTTGGCACCAAGCTCATCCAACAGCTTGGAGGTCTACAAGATACAGGATCTTCTTTCTTCCCTAAATAAAGTTGGTATGAGGTATTACCTTTCAGATCTGACTTTGTGCAATTAGCAAGTATTTTCCCTTTTTTTAAAAAAGAAACAATAATATCAACCAGTGATCCCCTCAGATACTCTTTAGCCACACTGTTAGGAGCACAATTACACATGCAGTTTTTAAAAATGCCAGCAGATATCTGGGAAAAACAGAGGTGCCTCACCATTCTGGTTAACCTGCTGAGAGAGCTCAGAAAGACAGATTATTCTGGGGAGAAACTCATTCTGCAAGTGCACATGAGCAAAGAGACCCAAATCTGCCCAGTTTTGAGAGGAGGGAGGCAGAGAGCAGAGCCACACCCTGGGGCAGCAGGTCCTGGGCTGACAGGAGGGGCTGCAATGACTCCCAGCACTGCAGGGCACCAGGACCTGCTGCAGAGTTCTAGTCACCACTGGGCTGGAGGAAGTTTTCCAGAGGCCACACTGGGAGAGAAATGAGCTGGAAAGCCCAGTATGAGACGCACAGTGCTCGTGTCACCAGAAAAACCTGTTTTTTCCCCTGTACTTTTAAGCAAAGGACATTCAGAGTGATGCCACAGTGACCAAGATCACAGGGAGGAGCAGTGCCTGCCCTGAGTGGCACAGAAATTATCTCATGTGCTGGGCGGGAGAAAGGACAGGAGGACTTGGCAGCCCTGTCTGTGAGTGCCAGGGCACTCCTTCCTCTGAGGACCATAAATATTGTCCCTGGATCTGAGGTCCACACAGTCCCATCACCTCTCTGCAGGTCAGGGCATTGTTGCTTTAGCTAAGCAGCTAGCCTGCCTCTCTGAGCAGATATTTGCCCACTGCCACAGCAAAGTTTGACACAATTTGGAGACAAAACCAACAGAGTAATTGTTTCAATGTCATACGACATCTGTATTAACATGAGCAAATTATTTTGGTAGGGATTCAATTTCATAAATGTGGCCTCAAATGCTGCTCCATAAGCACTATAATGCTTTTTTTCCTTCTCACCAAAATGAATAAAAACTTTACGATAGGTTCAGCACAGTACTTTAGTATTTGTTTTGTTAATTTCTTAAAACAAATTGGATTCCCAGTAAATACAAAACTTGGACAGCTGCATTAAGCAAGCAGTGGGGAAGCAATCTCATAATGATTATCATGCAGAAGCACACTACAGAAGAATTCCCAGAATTTCATCCAAACTGTTATTTGCTCTATTATAAACCTTCTATAAAACCCAATATAAAAATTCCTGAAGGAAGAGAAACCATTTTTAAATATTTGCAAATACCCTCCAATGATTAAAGAATTTGTGGAGGATGAGATGTTAACAGATGACAGCAGAATTAGGAGATATGGTTTTTCTCCCTGTGTTATTGCACTGAGAGGGAATTAGAGCACTTGTAACCATTTTTCCTTCCAGCTGAAAGTTTGTGAAGCCAGACCACCTAGATTTTGACCCTGAACCCTGCAGGGCAGGCTTGCCCCAGGTTTCCACAGCAGGTGTGGGGGTCTCATTGACCCAGGGAGCCTCTGGGGCTTCAGCCATCAGCAGGAGCTGGGCTGGAAAGTTCTACTCTTGTGGTTGCAAGGGATCTGAGCAGGTGGGACTAATGAATCTGAATACAAGCCTCAGCTGCCTGGGATTTTGCATTTCATTTGAATTTCTGGTTTTGCATTTGTGCATTTCTCTGAATTTCTTCATCTGTGGCTGGAGGGCAGGAGAGGCAGGGTGGGGTGACACTCTCCTCATGCTCTCACCAAGGGTACAGGAGCTGATGCACAGACCTGTGCTGGCACAGCAGCACCACGTCTGTTCATCTGTTGTCTCTTACCTTGTGCACAGAATTTGTCTTTCAGAAACAACAAAATAGCTGTGCACAGCAATTTTCATAATGCTTTGAGGGGACCTGTAAGCCTTCTGTGGTGATATATGAACTCACTCTCCTTGGTGCTGCCAGAAAGGAGGCCAGTGAGGAAACATCCCACACAACCCATTGGGTTAGAACACACTCAGCTCTAATTATCATTTATTTAACCTTGGAAAAAAAATCTCATTGTAAAGCAGAATATTATTGAAAAAAAAATTAAAAATAAAATCTGTCATCCCATGGAGCAGCCCTTTGCGGATTTAACAGCGAAGGCAAGCTCCCAGGAAACAGGGGTTTGGGATCTTTCCAAACAAAAAAGATTCAGCCAAAAATTTGAAATCTCTCTTCTGTGAGTAACTAATTAGACTTTGACAAGTCTTACAGCCATTATCATCCCTCCCCAGGCCTCTGCAGGACATGTTGGCACAGGGAACGTGGTTTTGGTGAGCTCCACAGTCCCTGGGAAGGAAGGGAAGTGTCCATGTGTGTGCCTTGGGCACTGCAGAGCCAGTGCTAATGAAGCCACCTCCCAGAGGAGCTGCTTGGCATGGGTGCAACACCACACTGACATTTTCCATGGCCAGAAGTTCCACCTGGGATAGCTCAAGGATTTTTGAACCTTGCTGCCTTCAGTTTTTGCTCTCACTCTTCTGGCTGTACCAGTCCCTGGAACTGAGTTGAAGACAACCAATACATCTCTCCTTGTTACTTTTGATCTCTTTTGGTCACTTCCAGATGGACTCCTATAAGCTCCTGGGAGAGGAGCAATGTCCAGCTGTCACAGACCCTCACCTGTGCAGGGGCTGGACAGGGACTCCACAAGCCACCACCCTTGGCCTCACAGTCCCAGTACTTCTGTCAACCTCAGGGCATCCAGCTGACACTGGAAGATGCAATTTTCAACCCACTCACTGGTTTAATGCAGATAATCTTCTGAAGGGGCTGTCTGTAGAGCTTGTACTCTTCCCTTGAGGATTTAGGAGCACAAACCATCACAAGGATACAACACTTGATCACAGACAGGAGCAGAAGTAACTGTCCATAGGATGTGGAGTGCTGCAAGAACCATGCTATGCTCATGTGCAGACCCTACAGAACATAATCTTAAATGTGTGTATATCTCTATGTAGAAAAAAAAACCCCTTCATTTCTTCTTTACACAGAGAATGCCACACCTATTGATGAGTTTCCACATTTCTCAGCCTAGGAAAACAGAGATTGCCCCATTTCTGTGGGGAAATATTGACACCCTCCAGATCAGGACACGTCTTGTACTCTACCTCTGCTGCCAGGGGTGGAGAAAGGGTCATTTACCCCAATGACCACAGGGTAAATCCAGGGCAATGAATAAAGACAACATGCAGTTGCAAGCAGTATACTAATTTACCCACAGGTTGGAAGTGTCTACCGCTGTTTCATTAAATAATAATTCCTTTAAATTTGAAAGCATAACTGTCATCAACCCTAAGGGCACGGTGTTCCTATTGTCACTGTCACTAAGCCACCATACTTATTTCCACATGGTACAGGGTATATTTATTATTCTCACACAACCTTAGCTTCTCATGAATTTATATCAAAAGTTCAGGAGACAGTTCTCCCTCCTAGATGTGGTTTTGTGCCTACAAACCTGCACCAAGGCAGAAGATCCCTGTGGGGTTCCAAGCAGGTTCACGTGCTGGGGCTGCTCTCCTCCACAGCTTCAGACGAGCTGCAAGCTGGGAAGACACAAATTTTTGGAAAGACTACAGCCCCTGAAGAGGGTTACCAGGAACAGAGGCACTTAAAAACCACCTGGCAGTTCTGCAGTTCTTTTAATGTTGGGCCTCATTCATGGTTGGGCTTTATGTTCATGCTGATGAACCTCTCTTTATTTTAGCAAAGTTACACTACAATAAAATGAAAATACTAGACAGATTATTCCAATCCATAACTAGGTACTTCTTAAAAAGTAGTAAAATTTCCTCTGATACTGCTTTTTTTTTTCTTTTTTTCTTCTGCTTTTTTTCTTTTTTACGGCAAGAATGCCTTAAAATACCAGTGTGTATTTTTTACCCCTGGATCCCTAAGTACCACCTGCCTGCTATATTTCTATTTTTAAGACAGTAAATGTTGCTGAACCAAACTGTCCACCCGTCCTGTTACCCACTGGACTGACTCAATTGTCAACACTAACTAAATGAATGAACAAATAATGATTTTAGTGATACCTGTTCATAATTATTATTTCAAATTATGTTTGATATTTGTTACTTTGTAACTATAGATTTATACATTTTATAAAAACTAATGCAAAAATAAAAGGGAAATACAGCACAGATGATGCATTTTCCACCTGAGTAAAACATCTCCAGCCTTGGTAGTGGTAAAGTGAAAACTGTGTGAAGAAGCATAAGAAATGAAAATGAAATGGGGAAATCTAATTTGATTCCTTCTCTCAATGCCCTCCCTCAATGTATTCTCTCAATGCCTTCCCTCACTCAATGCAGTGTACTTTCTTTTTGGGGATGTATCAGCCATCAGTGAAAATTGGTCTTGTATTTGAAATGGAAACAAAGGAAACCTACAACTAATGTTAAACCACAATGGTTTAAATCTCTTAAAATATACTGAAATTGAAAAAAAAATATTTTGCATGATTTATCAGAATTATGTGTCTGGCAGCTGAAAGAATAAAACAGATGAATACTCCAGGAGGCATTGGTTTTCTGAGGAAGGGCAGTGCAGGATTGCTGGGCTGGTGTCTCCATCTAGAATGTTTTCTTTCTGTGGACTCGTAGGCACCTCGTATTTTAAATTCCTTGCACTGCACCAGGGTTATGGTACTATGTTACAAAGTTATTCAGAAACCTGATTGGCCATGTTCCTGCAATACATTTTCCTAACCCCAAGATAAAGATCCATGCATCTCTTTACCCTTTAAACAAAAAAGCTATTGTAATAGCATGTAGTGTGATGCATGGCATGAATACCAAAACATGTACATGCACTGCTAAACTGTTTAAGTATGGAAGAAGTAGTGTCTAATAGCATCAGGAAATTGAAATTTAAAAATTTTTCTCACTCACTTATTTGATGAGAACTGGGCTGCTGACAGGTGAAGCAGAAAGTCATTTTTCAAGTTAAATGCCAAGTGGTTATATAGCATAATATTCAGTCAAAATTAACCACCTCACTGCTGCATTGACATACAGCATATTTAATGGCAACTGTTTCTGCAAAGAAAACTATAGACCCTGGGGAGGCCTAAGAAATGGAAAGAAAATCTTAATAATACTTCAGTTACTTGCTAGAAACAAAGAATGATAGTGTGCCCAAACTCATGGCAGAGAGAACAAAACATAACTATTAGTCAAAATTAGAAACATAATTTTTTTTAGTCTCTTCCACATGCAGATTGCATGTTTTAAGTAAACAGATGTGCCTACCTAATTTAAAAGCCACTTTGGAGCCACAACATGATTCAGGGAGAGAAGAAAAGCTCTTTGGTGCATTTCAAAAAGTTCTTTGCAGAATCTCAGTCTCAGGGTCATGGTCCTGCAAAATGACATCTTTAGGATTTTGGGGCTCTCACTATCATCTCTGAGCACTTCACACAGATCAGCTTCAAGCTATGGGTTGAAAGTGCAAATCTCTCTCCAGTGACAGGTTTGTTTCCATTTTTGGCATTTAATCTAGATTTAATCTGGATTACATTTTTTAAGAACAAAAAGAGTAAAATATATTCTGCATTCTGAATGCCTTTTGAAGTTATGGAAGTTGAGTTGATAACACAGCTAGCCCTTAACCCCAGAACAGACAGTCTGAGGGATTGCACTCTTAACTGGGGGTATTTTTTATATATTTGTTTTTCAAAATACAGTAACTATTCCCTGCATGCAAAAACTTCTTTGTGGGATAGACTACAAGGAACTTCTCCTTATGCCATAAAACCCCTCTGACCCACACAAAGGAAATTTTATTTTTCAAATAACCAAAACACTTAAAAATTAAATTCAGAGAGAAAGGAAGCATAAGTGGAGAGTAAATAGAATTTTTAGAATTTGAGAATAAACCATCATGTGTAACTGAAAAACAGGGGAAATGGCAGGCAGTGGCATGCTAAAAAAATGTTTTATCCTCTTTTTCTGGTCTTCTCTCATAAAAATTTATACTACAGGTGGTAAAATTAAAAAGGAGCACAGCAGAAGAGAACACCAGGGAAATGAGCTTTGGTGGGATTTCCAGTTTTAAAGCAGTTAAGCTGTATTTTGATTTTCTTTCCCAATATCTGAAGGGGCCAGGCAGGGACCCCAGCACATCCTCCCAGCATCACCTCCTGTTTGGATGGAGCTGGAGGGTGACTCCCTTGGACAGGATCCCCGTGGAGGGCTGGTCAGGGGAATCCATGGGAGGGGATGGAGAGAGCACTCAAGGTGGAGGTTTTTAGGAAATCCCTTCCTTCCAACAGAGGAATCAACAAACTCATGGCAGCCAGGTTGCCAGGAGGCCCAGAGAGCAATGGGAATATCTTGAGGATAAGCAAAGCAGGAAAAATCAGAGTTCCAACCCAAAGAGAGTCCTCTAAAAGAAAGGCAGAGACAAACTCTTAAGGCCAAAGATCTGCCTGTCCCTTCTCATCAGTAAAGTCAGGCTTCATAAATGAGTATATTGTGAAGGGAAATTATTGAAGAGAAAAGCATAGATGGCTTTTTGTATATATCAAAATTCTTTCTTTTGCCTTGACAGGATCAAACAAATAATTCCTCAAAAAGTCAGAGAGCTATTCAACAGGTGAACAGCTGCCAAGACAATTTGAAATCTCCACATTATGGTCCATCATGTAACTCATGTTTGCTCAGTAAATATTATTCTCTTGGGACATCTCATGCGGAGAAACAGATGCCAGTTGATGACCCAACCTTTTCCTGGTCTTTCACTATTGTTTATGTGTAAGAAATACAGGTAGATATTTATAAATAGAAATTCCTCAAATCTCACTAAAGCAATGTTTCCTTATGTTCTGCTCCTCTTCTGTGCAATGGGTTTGAGGTTTCGCTGGTTGAACCCCAGGGAGGGGAGGTGGGGGAAGAAAAATTGTAGTTAACATATATGAAACTATCTTGAGGATTTATGGCATATGAGAAGAGTAAGAAACACAGATTTGTATAATTTTTACTAGAAAAAGATGTATTGAGCTGGCAGAAGCAGTAAGATGAAGGAAAATCACGAAATTCTTCATAGTATTATATGAAAATTGTCAAAGTGTTGGGATGCCCTAATCACCCACGAGCCAGCTGAAAATAAAGTGTATTTATACTGGAATTTTTCAGCATCTTTGGACAGTAGTTTAGCTTTGCTGTAAGTTGTAATATCCCACAAAATACTGTTTATTTGATCTTGTCATAGAATACAGTAATAAAGGAACTGTAAATGTATCTTATTTATTAGCATGTCTGCACATTTGGGTTATCACAGGAGACACGGGTTGTTTTTCCTTGAAGGAACTGAAATGTCTGGTGGTTACTTTAGATGAAAACAGAAACAACAAAAAGCACTACAGAGATATTTCTTTTGGTTGTTGAATGTGATGCTTCTTTCCAATTATATCTTATACACAGTTATTAGAATATGGTTTAAGGGGTTTTGTGACAAAAAGAGAATACATCTAGAATGCACACCATTATTAGCAGTACCCAGTAATGTTCTGCTGCATGTTAGAATTTATGTAATAAAAATGTTAAACAGCCAGTGATTGGATTTGTTTACAGGATCTAAAGAGGGGAATTGGGAAGAACCCATGAATAACTTGCCTTGGAGGAGTCTTTTCTAACTGGATACAGATGGATTGGACCTGGAAGAAGAGACTGATGCAAAGTGACTGTAAAACATTATTCACTTACATTATTACTTGGAGTATATTGACTATCACGAGGAGGTTTCTTCATGGTCAATCAATAGTGCCCTGATATTAAAATATTTTTAACGTGACTCATGAATTCTCTCTTGCAGAAAACGGGGAAGAAAAGGAAAGAAAGCTGGGGGAAAAAAAGTAAAATAATCCTGCAATAACCTCTCCCCAGATAGCCAGCATGGAGCCAAATTCCCCAGCAGAAGTGGAACCCCTACAGGAGTGCTCCCAGCCCCGGCCCCACATGTCCCAGGGCTTGCTCTGGTGCACCAAGCACAAACCCTGCCCTGGAAGTCACTTTTGCCAGAGGCACCTCTCATTCTGAAGGCATCTCCTCTGGGAAGACAAACCACAGCTCCCTCTTGCATTCCTCCCTCTGACCCTCTGTTCTCTTTCCCTGGTATTTCACTCATCAGATAGACCCAATTAAAACGAAAAGGTGCCACCTGTATATTAGTGACCCCAACTTATACATGTTATGTTCCCTGCTGTGCTTGCAAGCAGGAGCCCTCAGGAGTTTCATATCGTTGCTATCTCAGTTTAGCAGCTCAAAGCAGCTTCCCTGGAACTGATATTGAATTCTGTAGCATGAATGCTTCTGAGTGTGGATATAAGGTTGTGTATGCATACGAAGAATTTCTGCAGAACAATTAGCACTTATTGAAATCAATCATCTCTTATAATGGAAGGAGATAACTTTAAATAACAGGGGAGAAAAAAGTCTAAAATGGTGAAAACAAAAACTACACTGAGGAGAGTTTATTATTTAATGGCAATACCTTGTTCCAAAGGAAATAATGACAAATTTCATCCTCACAGAAAAAAAAGGATTAAACTTTTGGATGTGTAACAAAATTTAGCAGTAAGTTCTAAAAATCAAATTCATTCAGCAATACTTAATGCATTAATTTAATTCTAATGTACTGTGAGACAGTGAAATCTGTATTTTAAGATCTGATAAAAAGCAAAAATGAACAGAATTTTCTAGTGGCAGAAGTGTAAAACCTGGCAAGATAAATTAGTACAATTACTGAGTGTATGGTATATCTCAAAATAAATCTGCAGCAACAATCCTATTAATTCTACATACGTATCTGGTTTGTGTTACCTGACTAGAGATAGAGAGGTTGATGTTAATATCTAATAATTTACTTATTTATTCTTTGAAATGTTTTTGTCTGTTAAGATAGTTACTTCCCAGTGCTAATTATATCAATATCTATAAATAATTTAAATCAAAGCAAGCTTAACAGTACATTAATGTTGTACAGCTAGGCCTTCAGTAAAGCTTTATTTTTTTCTGAGGCTAAAGATATGGAAGTAGTAAGTTATTCTCAAGAATTCACAAATGTCAATGCCAAAGCTGGATATAGAATTTTAACTGTGTCCCTCATGCTGTCATACATCAGTGATGCACAAGTCTATTGATTTATATGATTATTACTGCTGGTTTAGTAGATTGCTCTAAAGATATAAAGTATTTTTATATCAATCTTCTTCAAAAAATAAGACTTTCTGAGCTGGAGGTCTTGTGCTGACCTTTTGAAAGAGTGACTATTACGCACAAGGAGCTTGGTCAAGAAAACTCCATGCTTCTTCTTTTTTTTTTTTTTTTTTTTTAACTATATATTAAATAAGAAATCACCAGCAAAAAATCTACTGATTAGCTTCTCTCCTCCTCCCTCCACCGTGAAAATACACTGATTAGCTCCACCACACATCCCACTCCAAATAATGCTGCTGCCGGTTTTGATATAAGACTTGCATTTCATTAATGTGCAAGCCATGATCTTGGATTTCTTAAAACTATCATACCTGGGTTACAGGAAATAACTTTTAAAATAATATGCAAAACAACCTTTTTAACATAAAATTTTCATATGTGGATTCATGAAAATATAAAGCATAAAAGAACCAAAATGACAAAATCAAAACAAGCCAAAAAAAAAAAAAAAAAAAGCCACAAAACCTCTCAAAACCCAAGCAAATGCTACTGGAAAAATAGGCAATATCAAGGGTTTTTCTTCTCCCTGGAAAGTGCTTCCATGTTGGTCTGGCTTATGCTTAAATGAAAAGAACAGGTCAGGGATAACACAAAGTAATTTAAAGGACTTACACTGCAATACATAGGATTGCCCACAGCTACACCTTGCAATCACCCAGTTCATATTTTAGGTCCTGACATAAGAGTTCATAGTATTTTACAATTCTATGTTCCATGTCAGTGGCTGACTGTGGAGCTGAATATCAGTCCTATTTAAATCTGCAAGAAAATAGCTGCAGGTGACATAACCTTTCATGTAGTACCACTGTGTACATATACAAATAATTGAGGCTCTTGACCCTGTCTACGCACATACAACTGTAAGTACAAACTTGACATTTTGATACTGCTTGTAGCCTTTCCCGTTGTTATTTTCTGTTTCAATAATCCATTGCAGGTAGAAAAATGAAAGAAGGAAGCATGAATGATTAATGCTGTCAAGGTAAAATAATGTATTTAGAAAAATCCATAAATCTGTTATTTGTGGCATTTTAAAACTAAACACGACACTCTTTGGTGCCATTCAGCCTCTTTCACAGCAGATAAATGTAAACGTTTTGCAGGAACAATGGCAGCACAACCCTTTGAACACTGGTTTTGGCACCAAAAGTTAAAGGGATCGGCTGTAAACTTCTGTGTATAAATGAATATTAAACAGAGATGAATATTCATACAGTGTTATTAATATTTAATGTATATGTATGATGAAAAGTGAATGTGAATAAACTGCTGTTCCTATACAAGCTCCCTGCCTTTATCTTCCTGGCTGTGTCCACACAGGGATTATGGCCTTATCTCTGGTATTTTTGCCAGTTTGCTACTGTAAGCTGAATGTTTGGAATGGACCATATTTATATTTCTGAAAATATTTAGCATACCTACCTTGCTGTCAGACAGGACAATATGCCTCCTTAGCCACGTGATATATCTTAGATATATACGTTCACATAAATATAAAAATATTGTGCTCTATATTTAGTAGTTGACATTAAACGTTGAATCAACAATAGGACAGCTGAAGACCTGATGACTGATTTGAGATAGTTTGAATTTTCCTTGGACTATTTTTATCTTTAAAAAAAGAAGGGATGGAAGAATAAGTACCACATTGGCCCTCCTTGGTGGGAGCAGCCTTGCATACAGCCTGGTGCTTTTTTCAGCAGGAATGCAAGCCCAGCTCTCCTGGAGCCACTGCAGGCCAGGAGCTGGGCATGCACTCACCAGGCTGCTCCTCTGGATATCCCAAACTGACAATAAATTATCAATACCACTTGAAATTGAAAGAGATCCTTGCAGAACAGTGCAGATGTGAAATTACATCAGCCCCCCACCAATCTGCACTTCTGCTGTTTTCTTTCACCTCTGAAATGACAGCCAGGCAATCAAGGCAAACGTTAGAGTATAAACAAAATATTCTCTTCTAAAGTCGTGAGGGGCCTTTCATGCTAACAAGATGTTTTCTCACTATGAAGACAAGAGCGTACAACAAAGCCACAGCTATCTGCTAAAATGTCTTGGAGATGTTACATTTGTTAGGTGCTCCAGCAAGTCATTTAAAATTAAAGTTAATTAAATTAATGTGATATTAGCTGAATTGTTTCACTTGATAAATCTGTAAAGCCCAAACTGCGCAGCACAGGTTTCAGGAGACAAGTGTATTAGCAATGCATGCAAATGATCAGAGTTTGCAGATTCAGAAAATAATTAAAGCAGATCTATATAGCTTGCAGCAAATTTCACCTGAAGTCACAGCAGCTGAAGGGCTTTAAAATGATGCTTATTGCTAGATATCCATACTGCCCTTGAAGTGTAATTTCAGTTTTAAGAGAAAAGTGTCCATACTTCCCATTATATTCTGACCCATTTTGCATACATTATTTTAATCCCCTCTTTGCTCCCTTGCAGTCGATTAGGACTGTTAGACCCCACCTATACAAAGCCCTTCCCACTTATACTAGATGTCACCCTGTAAGAAAAGTGGCTTTGAAATTGTTTCCCTACTTAAATGTCTGAAGAAATTATCATCCTTAATTCATGAAGAAATCAGAATCTTATCTAAGTCATGCCAGGTGACAACTGAAAGGAACAAATATCTTTGAAAATCAAAATAAAATTATTTTACATGCAAAGTAAATACATATTGTTGCTGGAAGAAATTAGCTTCCTATATAGGAAAAGTTTATATAATGAACTTTTAAATTTCTTTTTCAAAAATAAAGCCTTATTGTTATTTCTGTGATTCCTCTCTGCCTTCAGTTTGAAGAGCTGTGTTGTCCAGTACAGGTTGCTCCCTAAAATGCTGTTACTGTGTTTAGCTGCTGTTTAATTTCTCAAGCCAGAAAGTGAAACTCAGAATAATAACTGTCACATACTATTAGGATAAAAAGCAACATAGGCAAAAAAATTCGAATTAAGATTGCAGTCATAGTTGATTGGAATGCACCTGAACTACAGAAACTTGCCTAAAGATGCTCACTTCATTCAGCCAATGAGGTTTAATAATTTAAAATTAACTAAACTCTTGTAGTATAAAATATAATGGCTCTGTCAGAATCGAAGAGCAGAATGCTAATTTAGGATTTTAAATAATAATTCTGAATAAATGGTAATGTCATTAAAAGGTAGTGGGGTTTTTTTTCTTTTATTAATTTTAAGTTCATAAAGGGACACCTTGAATTAATACAAGCCATTAAAAATACTTCTAGAGCTGGCAAAGACTTACAAATGTCAATACCCTGAGTGAGCCAGACAGAATTTAGCTCACACTTGAAACATTCTGGGTCATAACCATGAACATGTTCATGTTAAAAATACTGTAAAACTCATATGTATATTTTGCAAATCACAGAGTTCACAGGGAAGCACCTGTATTTTTGTGGGCAGTATTTTCTGAAAGTCCCCTCCTGGAAATTCCCCTCTCTGCACATCAGAGCTCGCCATCATTTCCAGCCATTGGCCACCCCCTGTTCTCTGCACTCACATTTTAATGTCTACATGGAACTCGTGAGGAGCTCATTCCCTCCTTCACCAGCACGAGCAAACACAGGAATCAGCCCAGGTTTTGGCCAAACCTTTTCCAGCAGTGAGCAGCATGAGTGGCTGGCCCCAGGGGAACATCCTCTGGGAAATGCAGTGTCCCCTGCCACCTCCTGAAGGTCATAGGAAGCCAGTCACAAGCGTCTGAAATAAAATATATATTTGGGTTTGTTACTGCTGTAGACAAACTCTTTTCCTAATATTCAGATTAAAAGGAAAAAGAAAGGAAATGAGGTGCCTAAGGTGCCAGCTGAGCAGGGCTGAGCAGGGCTGAGCAGTCCCAGCAGCAGAGGTTACCTCCCAGCTCTGCTGCTTGGTTTCTGATGAAAGTTCCTGCTCTGAATCGGGTGCTGCAGTGGGGCACTCTGCAAAAGGGACTCCTGCTTTGGCAGCAGCACCCAGGACAGCCCTACTTGGGTTTTAGCAAATCCAGGTTAGGGTTTCAGGCAAAAATGTCAAGACTTAAAAATTGAGTAAACTAGAAATTACCATCCCATTAGACAGAAGTTTGAGAGAAATGGATGTCAGAAGCAAGACAAAATCACTCAAAACATTGATTTTGCACTGCATGGTTTTTTCATTGGAAGTGTAAAACATTGTCACATCACCAATACTCCCACCCAAACACCTGCTGTTGCTTGGCCAGAGCCTTTTCACCAGTTCAGCTCTATGGGCCTCTCCCTCGTGCACCACCAGGGCTGGAAAAGTGGCCATGAATTATAAACCAGAAGAGGCTATCTTTTAATTGCATAAAGAAGCAAAAAAATTCCATTTCATACAGAAATACACACACCTTACATGCAAAATAACTCACTTCCCGAGTGGGAAAACTTCTGAAGCTAATTTCTTGTGACTTTGCATGTCATAATGAGACTTCCTGGCCTAATGAAGTGTGAGCTCCTGCCTGTGCTGTTGGGAGACCTCTCTCACATGTGAATTCTCTGAAGTTGGTCCCTCAGTAGGAGCATTCATTTGGATTTCCCTCTCCTACCACCCGCTTGTCTTCACATGGCCTTTGGGAACTTGCTGCTGCTGAGACTTTCCATCCCCTGTCAGAAATGCAATTGTCATCACAAGCTCTGGCATCATCTGGATCAAGGTTTACATTCAGCTGCTGGAGCCCAGGACAGCCTCATATACCCACATGTACCCTTGCATGAAATATTGCTGAGAATCAAACTCTGATGTCCCCTCCATTCCAGTTCTGGCTCTTCCCACAAAGCCCCTCTTGGGTCCTCATGGTCCCTGTTCTCACAGTTCAGGGTGTGGGAACACTGACCTGGCAAAATTCAAATACTTTTTACAATGTTAGCACATGTCAGCATAAATGCTGGTGTACAGCACAGATTGCTGTCCCCACAATCAGCTTCTCTGGCAACAGCTAATGAGCCACCACACATCGTGTGGTGACAGCAAAGGCAAAGACTTTTGGAGCAAAAACCTGCAGGACATGAAGAGGACCTCCTGGCATACTGAAGTTTTCCTCTTAAAGCTGAAAGGAATGGCTTTTTTACTGAGAGGAAAACCTCAGCTTGTGCCACATCCAAAGGAGTCACATCTGAATCCCATTTGTTCCAAAGGAGGGATAGTATTCAGGATTTATGTACAGCAGTGCATTTCAAGTGAAAGTTCAAGCCCACTGTACTGCACAGCATGCATGGATTCTGCTGGACTGAAAGACAGCAGGAAACAAATGCACCCATCTGGCCACATAAATCAATCACTGAAATCTGAAGATACACCCACAGAAGGGAAAGAATGATTAATAGATCTGTGATGTGTAAATTTTTATTTAACTCTAAAATCAGACTAGAAATCGCTTTTTGAAGAACACCATGTCAAGGACGTGGACTTTGCAATAGTGAGAACCTTCTCAATCTGTCAGAAGAGACAGGAGAGATTAAAAGCACACAGTCAATCTGGAAGCAGCAGTGGGAAGGGTGGCCTTGGCCATGGTTTTGCCATTCCCACCCGCACACAGTGGATTTGCCAGCTGGTGCTGGATATCATGGAAGGAGGGAGTACAGCCCTGCCTGTGAGACCCTCCAGCAGGGTGGTTTGAGTGATTCCTGGGGACTAAACTTTATATTGCTCTTGCTCTATGTCCAGTTCTCTCAGTTGGTTCAAAGCTCACCACAGTGTTGATCCTGCTGCAGAAGCTGAAGCACCAGAGGCTCTGCTGGCAGCTGAGGATACACGTGTGGGTTTTATTCAGTGCAGGCAGGAAAGCCTCAAAGATAGGAGAGAGCACAGAACTCAGCGTCTCAGTTCAGCATTTTTCTCCCCCTGATCTCACGCTGCTTTTCTGGCAAAGGGTCATATCTGGAGTAAATCCTGCTGAAAGGATACTGCTAAGTTGATGGCTTGGAGGAGACACTTCTGGATCTGGCCACAGTCTCCCTGCCCACACTCTCTGACACATGGGACATTTCTGCCCCTTAGGTCCACTGACTCGCCTTAAAAAAAATGTTACACTAGATCCATTCCCAGGCACACTGTCATTAAAAATGCAGTGTTTGGGCTGACTTTGGCTCACAGCTCAAGTATTAGCTGCTCAGAAACCACCTACCTCAGAGACAAGCTGGGCTCTCATTAGTCACTTGCTAAACGTAGCCCTGAGAGACAGCATCACACAGCTTTTTGGGGTTTAAATCGAAAACTTTGGACAACATTTATGTCTCGCAAGTGGACTTTTTCCTGCCAATATGCTGACGCCTTTTCAGGCATCTTCATGTGTCATTTGGGAAGGAACACAACCACACACCAGAACACGGATGTGACTGAATTCTTTGACATCATTAACAAGTTTTGTCATTCCACAGGAGTGGTAATTGCCTCCACAACATTTAGGGACCAGAAACAACCATCTTAATGTAAACCAGCCTGTCTGAGCAATGGGAAGGCCTTGAGAACACAGTCTTTTTAAATTGGCTGACACAAAGCTCACCCCCATCTCTATCAGCATTGCAATAAATAAATGATTACAGTCAAACTACTGCCACTATTGTTATTAGCAGCCTGCAAGTGAAAGTTGAATCAGAAGAACACTGGAGAATGAAAAAACTTTTAATGCTCAGCTCTATTTCAAGTCAGACTAATTCCACTGGAGAATGTGTGATATACCCACCAGCACAACATCTTCAACCTTGGTTCCTGTCACTCTGGGCACCCAATTTGCAATCACCACCACATTTTTTGTTTGTTTTTTGTCTTCCTTTATTCACTGACTTCTGCAAACCTTTGGGAGGAGAAATGAAGACTACTATAGCAGCTTTTAAATTGACTCTTATATTAAGAATGTTATGGTTTTTATATCTGCTCTGAAAGGGTAATATGAAACTTATGAAATATTTACTAAGTGTGATGCATAAACAACAAATCACCTCTTTTCCATTAAATATTTTTTGTGAAAGATATTTTTAATAAAATACTACAGCTTGCAATTTAATTACAATGAGTAATTAAAACTTAGAGGATAATCATTTTTGGCAAAAAGTCAGTTTTTGTTAAAATTTTAAGATAGAAAAAAGATGCATATTACGACCATAATACTGTTAGTAATTAAGATAAATGCATCAATTATTAAAGATGCAAACATGTCAAGCAAGCATAACTAATTATTTGAGCATGTTAACAGTTGTTTAATGTTAACAAGCAGTGAATTATTAAAGACCCCATGTGTCACATTTTGGACTGCATAAAATATAATGTTCTGGAAGAGTTTATGATTTTCAGGTTTTGCTTAGATCTTTCCAGTCAGATAAGCAATAAATTTAAGATAACTTGCATTTAAACTGTATTTCTAAAATAATTAGCTGTAATTGTATAATGAAATGTTCTATTTCTCACTTTGTGAAGACTTCCAAATTCAGTCAAAATGACCAAAATGTATCAATAGGTGCTCTATACTGTAAATACACGATTTATGTATATGAGTGTGCAATTTCTTCATTAAAAACAGATATGGTATTTGAGAAGCTTAATCTGTCAGAGCACCAACTATACTGAGATAAAGGAGGGCATTTTATGTGACCTAATGCTCATATTGGTACCTGGCTTTGTATTTCAGTGGCTGAATACCTTCCAAAGGAAATATCCACAAAGATCCCCCTCAGCCAGCTCTTGGTGACTGTGCTAACACAGCTGCACTCCCATCTCCAAATACCTGTTAGTGATACCACAACATTCAACATAAGAATAAAACCCAGCAGAATGGTTCAGAGTTGTACAAACCATCACTTTAAATATTGACACTCAGTTTGTCCTGGTTGTGGGTTTGCTGGCTGGGTTTTTCTTTTAAGACAAAGGTAAAATTAAGCTTATTTCCCCGGACTTCCTTCTGGTAGACTGAAAATTAAAATCTTTTTGTCTAAACATTAGCTGTTAAACTCAGGTAAGTCCCCAAAGGATTTATTACAAACCAGAGAGGAGTCAACACGTGATTGGTGATTTGAATTTTGGAGATTTATTGCAATAGCTTTGCAGTGCTACCTAATCTCATTTGCAGACAGACAGACACAGAACTGTCTCTCCAGTGGAGGCATCATGGGGCAGGAATATGGACTTTCTCTGCTGTTTTTCCTTAAATTCCTCTGAGCCAAAGCTGAGCCCCAAAGGAGGCAGCCCCAAGGCCTGGCTGTGCTGACACCCTCCAGGGCTGCTGCAGCCCCAGAGGTTTCTCCCCCTGCCCTGCCACAGCAAGCTGGGATAACTCCTGCTCTGTCAGTAACAGCAGCTGCTGGGCCAGATGATGTCAACTGCACCAGGGAGAAACCACATCAGCCTTTAATGAGGCACACCAAGGGAAAGGTGACCCCCGTGCTCTGCTGAACCGCAGTCAGGGTGGCTGCTCACGGTTTTGGGAGACCCAGCCTTTGCTGCCAACAAAACACAACCCTGGGTGGCCCCCTGGTCAAAACAGGTCACCAGCACCACCTTGGAGATTATTGATTTCAACCCATGTCAAAGGGGGAAGAGAGCCCTGGAAGCACCAAGGAAATGTTTGTTTGTTTGTTTTTAGCAACATATTAATGTGAATTAATGTTTGCAAAGCTCTTTGACATCTTTAGATGAAAGTGGATGTGCACATAGATTAGGCTGTTAATTGGGTGGCCGGAGGGTATGCAAACAGTGTGGACCCACACAACACTTAGCTCTTTGCACTGATGTTTAAAATCTCTCCTGCCCTGCAATTAGGCAGACATTTCAGCCACACAGCGGAAGGACAGGTCTCACCTCCAAAAACTTGGCAGGAAAAGAGAGTTCATGCCCAGCCACGCTCTCAGGCCATCCTGGAGCATGGTGCCCATCCCAGGGGTCTGACCTGCAGTCTTAGGGCACACACAATAGTGAGGTTTCTTTATCATAATCTGTTTTCTAATGAAAATAACCTGATTTATGCCCCTCTTGCAAGAGTATTTTAAAGATGACTGCCCTGAAATGTAATTGAAGTTTTTAAATCCAACCCATCACAAAAGCACAGAGGCCAAAGCTGGACTCCCTGGTGGAGATGCTGATAACAAAACTCCAGGAGTTAGGAAAATGCCACTTCAAGCCCAGGACAACAGTGGAATTTCAGGTGCTGGAGGACAAGCATGTCTTTTGCAGATAATTTACTGCTCTCAAAAACACACAAAGGAAGTTTGGGTACCCTACTGGTCTTCTTTTTAGATTATCTTATTTAGTATTTTCCCCCCAATTTTTCTTCCCGTTTCTAGGTGACCTCCCTCCTGTGACAAGGTCTCCCCATTATGACAGTGAGCTCTGATGATAATGTAGGTAACATTCAGACTGAGACCAAGTGCAGCAGAAAGCCATATTTCACTCCTGACCTTCAGCTCCCCCTCTAGTGCAATGCACACATTGTATTTCCTTTCACTCATAGCAGGACCAGCGAAACAACGCCGGATGAAACGAGTGACGCTTCCTCATGCCAGGAATGAATAAAACAGCTTTGCCATTTTCACTGCACGTATGATGCTCACCATACAACTTTGCTTGGCTCGCATCAGATATTAAGATCTCTGCCTAGCAGAGGCAGGGAGAGAAAGATGAGGCAGAGAGAGAAAGAGGCGTCAGAGCATTACCTGGCACGCAGCTCTTTGCAGAACGCCCAGGCTCCCACAGCTCCAGAGCCCTTTGGGGGAGCTCCCAGTGACACCCCACAGGGGTTCCCATCCTTCTCTGGCTGTCCCAGCCAGAACACCACACCCGCTGAGCACAGGAAAAAGCCCTGCTGCTGAGCTGCCAGGGAGCCCCAACCCCGAAATCGCGGGTTCTCTCATCTCCAGCACCAACTGCTGCAGCACACAGTAGCTCTGGCAGAGCTCCAGCCGTATTCCTTTACGTGTCAGGCCTGAATCTCTTCATATGTTAGGGTAGAGCTGCATGTACAGTACTTCCCTTACTTCCAACGCGTTTTTGCCATCTGTTTCTATTATGGGAGTTTATGGCACAGAATACCTCAGACATTACAGTATCTGTTTCTTTTCTGTGCTGCAGTTATGGTTGCTTGTGCTGCTTTATGAACAGAATGATAAAACTTGGAGCCTTCTTAATTCTCTCCTTTCCACCCCCATTTTTTTTCGAAGCAGGCTGCAGAAATGGAAGGATTTTTTACAGTTCATATTATTATGATGAGAAGTGATTTGAAAGAAAGTATGGAATTTATCAGGAAATGGAAATGTGACTACAAGGCAGATTTTAAAAATCCTTTAATCATATCATGATTAAGAAGGTTTTTATATTGTTACTTCTGTGTTCTGAAGTATATTTTGTTATAATCTGAAGTTTGCCTTTTTTTTAAGAAAGGACCTTCTTGGTACAGACAGTCTCTCACTCACATCTATTAAACTCCTACAGTAAAGCAGGGACTCCACAAGCAGAAGGGCTCTAAGGATTTTCCTGAGCAATATTTCAGAGCGTTTTGCATCCCCAAAATCAAAGCACTTTCTTGCAGCAGCATTGTGTCAATACACCCACGTCCCACACTGCATATTTTCTGAGAACTCTTCATTCTTTGAAAGGAATTATTTGTCTGTTGTAAACTTTAGCTAGACATTTTTGTGACGTGAAAAGCTATTATTTGCCTGCAACAGCATCACATTTTAACCACATTTAGATGGGGAATATTTGCAGTCACCCTCATTGTCTCTAATCCATGAGGAGGTGGAGCTGTTGCACACTTCTTTTAAGAATGAATGAATGAATGCAGGCTCATGGGCAGAAGATTAGATAGGTATGAATTTGGCAAAGAAATCAAATATAGACACAAAGAAATATCCTATTTGCCCAGGGCTGGTTTGATCACATGGTGACCATCTGGAATTTAGATCAAGCCTTCAATAAAATACAAGGGACCACACTTCTGCAGCACTCTCAATGATAAATTAATATCTGAGCTGGAAGTACTACAAGAAAACAGTGATAAAGAAGACAAAAGCCACATCTCACATACTCCAATTGCACTCCATTTCCTGGTGTTTCTTCACTTCCCCCCTCCCCCTGCCCATTAATATAAACATTATATGAGAAGTATAGTGAGAGCAATAAAAAATAAATGGCAATTAGAGCCAAGATCCAGAGCTAAGACAGGAGGAAAAAAGGAACAGAAACATTGGTCCTGATGGCCTTTTCCTGTTCCAATTTTTTTTAATGTTCTTCTGACCTTGATTAGATCTGCAACTTCTCATGTGAGGCTTTGAGATGAGTCCTATATTTAGACAAAAAAGCAGTACCAGAAGTGAACTGCCAGGCTCTCAGTATGTGAGGATCTCCACATACTGTGCCATGTTTTCTGAACCCCACCATTGCCTGTTATCTGCTCTCCTCCTGGTAGCTGATTTACCTCTCAGGAGCTACTTGCTAACAAAATCCCAGAAGCCCTCTGAGCTCTTTGGGCAGTTTCTGGCACCCACATCCTTGGGAGCATCTCCCAGAGTGCCAGGTACCTTGTCAGCATGACCCCTGTGTTGGGGAGTTATAGCAAGCAGTTTCTTACCTACTGATTCAGAGCTAATGCTGGGCTACTCCCCAAACCCAGTCTGTGATGGCTTGCTGTGCAGAGGTTACCTGGGGAGCCCTGGGAGGGGTGACAGCCCATGCCTGGTGCCCCAAAACTGCATAGACATCCCCCATTCCCTTATGGCCAGCACCAAGCAAGCAAATGCCTCAAGACAGAGCAGTTGGTTCAGAACTAAGTCAAGAAAGAATAAATTTGTTAATTTTCAGGCTCACTCCACACAAAGGTGGGCCAAAGGATGCCCCAGGTAAAAGCAAGTGTGACTTTCACTGGCCTAATACAGTGTACTGTCACAGTGCCTGGACTCTCCTCCTCTTTGGAAATGGGAGTTTTTCAGCACAACACAGAGCACATCAGTCCCTCTCCCTCAACCCACCATTCACATTTCATTGCATCTTCCCACCACCTTCAAGCCTTAAGAGCTTGGGAGCCAGCTCCCACATTTGCCTTCTCCCCAGGGGATGGAAAACTGTGCATATCCCTGGCGTAGGTCAGTTTAAAGGGTGTGGAAACACAACAATTACCTGATGCTGCTTCCAAAGATGTGGTCTCAGTCTGCATCAGCAGGAGCTCCAGCACTGGAGCATTCCAGCTTGGAATTCCCGAGGTGTATTTCTAACACCTCTAGCACTGTTATTTCTGCCACCTCTCAGTATTCAGGAAGGCAGAAGCAGCAACCACAGTGACTTTTCCTGGCAGTCTGGATCAGAATATGCCTTCATGGAAACCTGTGGATGAGCACAGGGCTTGCCTCCCACCACAGCAGGATTACAGATGCTCTGCTCTCAGTCTTTTTTACAACTGGAAGTGAAAGGTGCTCACTGTTCAGGGATAGTGTGAATACACGTCCATTTAGGTCTCAAAGAAAACACAGGTCTCCTATTGTGATGGATAGAAAAAGGGGGGGAAAAGCCTTAAAATGTAAGAAAATGTGTCAGGACAAAGGGTAAAAAATAGTCTCATAGTCTCTGTGAAAAGCAGGAATGCATATCTGTGCCTCTCTTTAGCAAATAAAGTGCTCAAGACACTGTTTTAATTCCAGTTGAGAGAGGTAATATTCACATTTCCTGCAAATCCCCTTCCACCCCGTCAGATGACAGTTCCAAGCCCCTCTGTGGCAGTCACCTCCCCCTCTGTAGTAGTCACCTCCTTCACTTCTGTCAGAGAACAGATTTCAAGAACTAAACAAATATTAAAAGTTAAAAAAAGCCAAGAGACCTTCAGTTTCCTTTGTATTTCAGGCTTAAAGGAGTGATTTTTTTTTTTTTTGCTTGCTGTTTGGATCAATAGATTATTTCAGTAATAGAAATACTAATGTCCTTAAATCTATATTTTTTTTTCCCCTGCAAATCACCAAAAAGTCTCTCCCGGATGAGGCCTCCCAACGAACTGATTTAGTTATGTGTCACAGGAGCCTCCGTCTCTCATTTTTCTCCTTTCCTGGGCTGAAGGAAATACTTATTGGTACTGTACTCGAAATCCCAGCCAATGGAAAGCAATGTTTCACCATCCATCTGCCCCTGACACCCTTTTATGTAAACCACTGCAAAGGGAAGGGGTTCACAAGTGTTTTACCAACTCCCCTAAACTAGGAATAAAAGGCATCCAAGGTTCAAAGAGTTAAATTACCCAATGGTTTCCGCCGCCACGCTCGCCCCCCACCCTAAGCCCCTCTCTTCTCTCTCAGGGCTATGCTTGATTTATGGTGTGATCCATCCCTGTTGGGAGTTGACAGTCACTTTCATTTTCTGGTATTTTTTTTTCCCTTTTGCTGCCAAGGTCACCAGAGAGAGGGCCCTCCAAGTTTTCTGCATTCGTCCTCCTTCACCCTTCCACCAGCTTGGCCTCATGAATCATCCCGTCTTCACATTGAACTCCTGATGCTTCTCTTCCACCAAACTGCCCGACTTCCGCAATTTTTCTTCATTCTCACTAACAATTTGGTAATGAAATATTGATTTTTAGTTAGATTCAAATAGATGTTATTAAGTTTGCATTGATAAATCGTTCTCTTTTTCAGGCTGGAAGTACCTCAGTCAAATTCTAACTGTGCTTTCATACCTGGTGATGTATTAATTTGACATATTTGTCACCCAAGCTGCCTGGCTCAGAGTTAGAGGAGGGTGTCTGTCCTAATTGCTGCTATTTCGCAGAGAAGGTGTAATTCTAGCTGGTTTCTTCCAAGGATTTTAGCCCTAAAAGAAGATTTTTGTAAATATTTTCCACGGGATTTTTGTTAGGAAAACAAGCAAAGAAACATTCGTTTCCAGAAGGGAGAGGTAGGCATTAAAAAAAACCCCAAACCAACAACAAAACCACTGACCAATTAATGTTAAATGTTTCCAGTTAATTTTGCTAATTGAAATATATTCAATATCAATGAATTTGTCATGGATTCTGTGACAAGTAAGTAGCTCTTTTAACCCTTCTCAGCGAGAGCAGACGAATATATGAGATTTGAAATATCAGCTGCAGAATCATTGCTCCCTTAACTGGTTAAATGAAGTGACTATTCCTGCACATGCCTGGTGCAGTAACCCTTCTGCCAGAGTTGAAGGTGGGACACGGGAACACGAGGAGGCACAAGCTGTGTCAGCATTGCATCATCTTTCACCTACACCAGGGATAAGGTTCCCGGTCCAAAGATTTCATCGAGGGCAAAAACTGTGATCACAGATAGAAATAAAAATAAATTACACTGAGAAAGAGACGTGCACTTTCCCCCTCTGCAATATCCAGGCCTTGTTCTCCACCATCCTGTGCTTCAGAAATAGCTGCTGCTCCAGCCCTCAGTGCCCCCACTGCTGGCAGCCAGGGGGGCCTGGTGGCCCAGCACAGGGCAGAGCCCATGAAAATTCAGCTCAAACCCAACCATCAGAAGGAGGAATGACACACATTCTTAGTCCCACTCTGTGTACATCTCAAATAACAATTAGTTTTAAATTACTCATAACTCAGTTGAAGATTTAAATGGATGTTTGCAGCTGCATCAGTTTGAAGACTTGAATTTCAGCTGGATGCAACCTGAGCTACCTTTTTTCTTGTGTCATTCAGCACCTCTAAAAATTCTTCTTTCCCAGTACCCTTGCAGTGGATACCAAAACAAGTCCTTCTTATCATAAGAACAAATCTCATATCCACTGTGAATGGATTAGGAGCAAGTGTTATTTCTTACCTATTAAATTAAAAACTGCCTGCAGAAAAGACAACCTCCAAAAAGTATTTTTAAAAAGAAAAAGAAAGAAAGGAAAAGGTAGCCATCAATGTGTTGCTAACTGTCTTCTAACAGAAGTATTGAGCTCTGCTGTGCTGACTGATTTCAAGAGACAGGCATTGATGAATAAAGCTCAATTGCTTCCTATGCTCTTGTGTCACACCTTTTTATTTACAAAATAATTTAGCTTAAAAGAGGAGGTAATTCTTGGAAATTAGCTTTAAAAAGGTCAAATTAATCTACTTGGTGCCAGCTGAAAGCTTATTTTTAAAAAAAATCTACAAAAAGAAAATATTTTTCAAAATAACAAAACTCCATCACCATCAAGATACTTAGTAATTACTGCACAAGAATTAAACTTTTTTACATTTAACATGTTTGCTGTATGCCCCCCATTACAAAGAGTGAAGTAAATGTTACATTCTAGTGGCAGTGGTAACTGCTAACTCCACCCAGAGCTACCATTGCATTTCTTAAAATAAAACAAGTTGGAAAAAAGATATAACAACATAAGACAGCCTTCATTATCTCCCCTCCACACTGATACTGTAATAAGACTGTTTAAATGAATCAGACAGCAGAAGGGATGCATAGATTTCTCCACTTATGTAAGTTCATTCGTTCTTCTCACATCCCTCCTCTAACACACTTCCAGGATTATTTAGTGCAATAAGTAATTATCAATCCGCTTTGGAAAGCCATTATACATTTACATACTCTTCAAAGCTGCTGTTACTTTTATTGCTTCTAATGCCAAAATGGGAATGTGAGAGAAGAGCCTCTCTAAGAGCAGGTTATGGCGAGTTCAGCGTGCAGAATGCAGTTTGGAGGATGCATATGGGAATGAGTCATTTCTGAGAAACATAAAACTCTGAGTTATCAAACCTTTTGCTAGTCAATTATTTTTCTTTACTATGCTTGCTGGTAATGACAACTGCTATGAGAAGGCTGCTCTGCTGTATTATTTCTGCTAACTGTTATTAACCTCATGGAAAGCAAAACATGGCTGGACCAAAGCATCCCACTTAGACCTAAAAATCATGATAATTTAGAAGGTAAAGGTAAAATTCAGATATTTTGTGGAGTCCTTCTTTCCATATCTCCCTGGAAGCTATTACAGAATATGACATGAAATGCCCCACCAGCAGAGCCCAGTGAATTGAGTAGCTGAAGGGAAATGTGACACACACTGCCAGAGCATGCTACCAGCTCAATCAGCTGAATATGCACCTAGAGAAGTAAAATCCATACACATTACAAGCCTTTTGGGACAATCACATCCTAATAATATGGAAAATCAGCAATGCTAGAGTATTACAGGGTTTTTAGGAGTAACTCCTGCCACATGAGCAGCCAGCTGCATGCTCACCCTGCCGTGGCCCACAGCAAGAGGGTTTCTCCTCTAAATGCTTGACCTGTGGCAGTGGGTGGCTCAGGTTAGATCAGGGCTGGTACTAATCTGTAAAAAAACAACCCCCAAAACCCCCTGTGGATCTATCTTTGGCCTGCCATGTCCTACAAACCACAGTCCAAATTCATAGGAAAATCTAGAGTTGGGCCCACCTGATTCCCAGTCCACAGGTCTTTAGTGCACAGGCAACAAACCCCAGGCACTGACAGCACAGTGAAAGCACATCCACAGACTGTGATAAAGCACAAGCTTCTCTTTGGCACCTGCCCCTCTGCATTTGCAATATGGTTTGTGTACAGGTGATGCTGTCATTCACCCTCACAGAGCACATTTTCCATGCCTAAGGCCAGCACCAGTCCAGACATCTGAGACAACATGGTAGAAATTGAAATACTTACAGCAGAAATGTTCCCCACTGCTACCAGTGTTCCCAGTATTTGCCTTTGCTGGTCTGCCATCAGGATGAAGGGAAGGATCTGCTGCAATTAAATTTTTTTTTCGTGTTAGGTGACACCTGGAAAGTCTCCTAAGATAAATTCTTATGAATTCTGTGAGAAAGCATCACATCAATAATACCACTGCATCTTAGTGCTCCATCCCAGGACAGGGGCATGGACTGAGACCTTCACACACAGCCTGGTCTTTAGAAAGCCCATACCAGCTCAAAGGGTCATATCCTCAAGATTTCTACTCTGTGAAATGCTGTTAAAACTGGCCCCAAATCAGTCTGCCCTAGCAATCCATTTATTGTCTTAAAAGACTTTTGGCTTGTTTCAGAAATTAAGTTTAAAAAATTTTACCATAATTTGGTAGGGACATGTTGATTCAAGGAAGCAGCTGCTGAGTGAGCCAGAGATGAAGTAAATAACAAAGCTGATGGCAGCATTATCCTGTGCCCCCTCAGCAATGAAAACACGGACTGGGCTAATTCCTGGTAAAAGAAAATATCCTTTTTCATTTTCTTGGCAGGCACTGCAGCTTGGCTGCTTCAAGGCAGAAGCTGAATACTCCCACAGCCAGGGCCTTCCTTCCTGAGCACCTCATGTCTTCTATAACAGAAACAGATTTCCCTCTCTTCCTACTGCACTGTTCCCCTTTCTTCCCCAAGCAGTTTCCCTTCTCCTCAC
Source organism: Pycnonotus jocosus (assembly GCA_013400435.1). Taxonomy (NCBI): domain Eukaryota; kingdom Metazoa; phylum Chordata; class Aves; order Passeriformes; family Pycnonotidae; genus Pycnonotus; species Pycnonotus jocosus. The sequence continues at coordinate 59,274 of VWYP01030987.1, read as the reverse complement.
AGCCTGCTTTTCCTCCAGCTAGCTGGGACCCTCTTCTCAAATGAGAAGTAATTAAGCTGAAAATTACCCATGAGGACTGGAGTCACCCTTTGGGGAGCCAGAGCCAGCCAGACTCATATTCACATGGCAGCACCACTCGCAAAGAAAGCAAAACATGGTAAACAGAATGGAACCTAAGCCTGGGTGGAAACTGAAGCAGTTTCCACATGAAAGATGTGGAACATTTCATATGTGGTACCCCAGTGTAACCAAATCTGTATTGCATGTCTAGGGAAGCAGGAAACCCAAGTTAAAAGTCCCCTGATAAACAAAGGTGGGCATCCAATCCAAGTCCCAACATTGTCCTGGCAGAATATCCCAATTAAGCTGCTTGGTAAAACTGTTGTCTGTTGTCCCTGCTTTAAGGCTGCCCCATATGCCAGGGAAGCTCAAGATAATCAAGGTTCATCTTTTAATTTTGCTTAGGGCATAAATTCCTAGTGCTCTCTGCCCTCCCTTCAAAGCATCCCACACAGAAGGAAATACTGTTTTCCTTGGGGTAATGCTGGCTGACAAGGCATCGTTAACAAGAGTCTCTCCAGATGAGATTAGGTTTTGGTACATCCACTGATAGGGAATGCAACGAGCAAACTGTGGTGACCCAAGTGTGTTACACTGTTTGTGTTTCAGGAGATCAGGTGGCAAGAGGATTAGACACTGGTTGATGGTCAGCATGTACAAACCCCATATATGAACAAAACCAGCCTTGAGATCAAACACGTGTTAAATCACCTCAGAGCAATTAGTTCAGTCTTACTGGGCAATTTATTGTTCTCCATTTTAAACATTTAAAATCAACGTCCTCGTCTTGTGAATGTACCAAAAGCTATTCTGAATACAAGCCCCAAACCTATAAAAAATGCCTAATTACTCTAAGTTTCCCATGCCTTTCTGTGACTTCACTGCCATTCCTCCCTCTTTAAGACCTTTTCTCACATGCATTTTCTTTGTTATTAGTGCTATCTATAAAATATGAATCCCAATTCCATGATTGTCATAAAAATCATAAAATTCTATGCCTGCCATGAAAATATTACATGATTTATTTTTGTATGAAGTAGATATTAAATCTAAGTATTGAAATGGTATTTTGCCTCCTTGACATCGAGAACTTTATAAGACGCCCAATTTCTGCTCAATTGCTATTATGTTAAGTTTCTCTCCCTGTTTTAAAACAGATACTTCAGAAGCTATTTATAGATTGAGGTTAATATTCATATTGCCATATGCTCTACAGTATTTGCTCATATACCCTCTTCATTTTTATTTTATATGACATATGGTGGCTGCATTATACACGGCATTCTCCTAATGCATTTCATATGCATGGAACATTTAATACAATAGTGTGTACATTCACTGTGCATTTCACACTAGCAGACTGTGAACTGATGGACAACACAGCTCCTCCACTCTGCCCCTTGCTGGGCATCTTTAAAGGGCAAAGGTGAGGTCAACATGCACTGGAGCTCTCTGCTTTGGATGTATAAACCCACACCCAAAACTCAGCAGGGACAAAAAAAAATGCAGCATAAATTGGGGAGAAAACCTCAGTGGTGGCTGAGGATGTCTCCTCACTCACAAATACACACAGCAGCCTTCAGCAGCTTGGTCTGAGGGGTCACACTATGGGGCTCTTAAACTCCCTGTCATCAGCCTTACAACCTGAGGGAGATGCTAACAAGGAGCAGGATTCTTCCCCTCTTGTGGACACCAGAAGCTTGAAATTGATTTTATTGTCTTTAGCTGACAGGTTCTTAATCTCACATCTTCCATATCCAAACTACTGCCACTAAATACAACCAAAATTATTCTCTGAAAATTCTCCTCTCAAGTTAAAAAAAAAAAATCCGACAAACCCAAAACTACATATGAAAACAGGAAAGCAGCTAGAAATTTGCTTCCACTTCACTGCACCATTTTCATTGCTAAGAGCACAGCAACACTAAAAAATAAAAATCTGAGAATACTGAAGCATTTTAAGCTTAAGTTTTCTTTGACATTTTCTTCCATTCTGTTTTGAAAGCTAGAGAAAGAAATAAAAGTCAACAGTCAAGAAGCGGAAGGAAAAAAAATTCATTTGACTGAACTATTTATCCACATTTAGTATTGCCAAGGAAGGGAAACATCAGTTATTCACACAGCTCCAGTCATCATAGCACTCTATAAAGATCAGTGGTCACAGAGCACTCAAGAACTAATAATTAGTTTTTCTCCTTTTTAAGTGGAAAAATGTCCTCATGTTAATAATCAACAAGAACATAAGATTTTCCATTAAACTTTCCAGGCTTTGACGTGTCTGCAGCATTCTAGTCCTGCAATCCATGGTTTATTGAATTTTTTTTGGTGGCTTTTCCCCAGAACAGGACCATCCCCACTGCTGTGTGTGCCAGCCTTGCTGCCACCGTTGTTTGCCATGCAAAGGCAGGGTTGGAGGTTCCCAGGAAATGCTTTGCTCTGTGTTTCAGAGAGGCTGTTGCAGGACCACACCCCAAGAGAGCAGGGAGAAAGGAGCAGGGAAAGCGTGGCCTGAGCCAAATGCCTGTGCAGGAGCTGGTGTGCCATCTCTTCAAAGGAAACAGAGCTCCTCACTGCCACCAAGGAACAGCTCCATGCTGCTTGTGCAGGGCCATCCCACTCCCTTCCCAGCAGGAATTGCATACAGCCTTTGTCTTTTCAATCTGCTCCTTTGTGCTAATTAATATGAATCAACATTATCAATAACAATATTGAGAAATATCAATTGAGAGGACCTCACAATGCCTTCAACAGAACAAATATTGCAAACATGAATACCAACTTTGCAGAACCAAAAGCTTTTCCCTGGGGGGCCAGGTGTTCCGAGATGGGTTCTTAGGTTCCCAGTAGGAGCAAGGAGCACAACTCAACCTCAGCAGCACAGGCCAACAAGACAGCACCCAAAAGCCTTGGACATGTCAAATCCCCATTTCAGTCTTGTAACTTCATTGGAGTAAGGTGCTCATCCTAGAAAACATTGAATCTGTAGTTCAAACATTCAAGGAGCTATGGATTCCACTCCCAGGACCCGGGTTCAAAAAAGCAGGCAAAGACAAGGACTGCTTTTCTTTGTGTACAGATGATCTCTATATAAATACATTCTCATAAAACAGTTCCAATGCCTCAAATGTACTCCCTGCCCCCCCATCCTCCAATCCAAATGACACTTCATTAAGCCATCTGATCTTCAGAGGCTTTTTTCCCCCTGTCAGAAACAATGAAGAAATAAGCAGATTTCTTCTAGAGCCATAGGCTTTAACTACTGTATCACATACAGAGAACAGAAAGGAAAGGCTGGACAGGATGCAGAAACCATGAAGAAAAATTATTAAAGATCTAGGAAAAAGAAAAATCAATCAAGGGAGATACACAAACCTGATTAGGAAAGAAAAGATTGTATGTTCCTATATATAAATATATATATATAGGCACGTTAACGGGTGGCTGGTTCTTCCAAGATTAAAGAAAATAACCTAAGGTTAAATATCCTTTTGAGTTTCTCTGCTACCATCTACAAAACTGGAAACCTGTTTGCCATGGCTCCAAGCAAAGAGCTGATAACAATATTTTTGCAGCTAAATTCTCTCTTTTTCCACCAGCTCCTGAAGTCATGAGACAAATTCACTTGCCAGAAACTGATTGAGTACAGAGGATTTTTCCAAGTCTCTTTTCTGACCCAGATTTGTGTCTTTGTGCTTTCTGAACAGATGGATAAGATGATCATTCTTTAAAGATCCCAACTTAAATGAAAATGTGTTTAGTGGTTCCAGTGCAGGGAAATACAGTAAGCCATTAAACCATGACAAATTTGACACACACAACAACTTCAGGGAAAACAGGCCAAAAAAATTGAATGCCTACCTTACCAAAGAAGAAACTGAATCTGAGTGATTTTTTTTTAAAAAAGCAGCAAGGGAGCAAAGAAAATAGCCATTTGTCCTGTCTGGGCTCACACCACAGCTCCTACCAGCTGCCCCCACCCAGCCTCACCCACCAGCATTGCCAAATCAGCACAGAAACACAAAGCTCCCTGTTAGAGATACAGCAAAGCTCCCTGAAAGAGGCAACGAGGCACATTCTGCTAACTACTTGCCGTCAATTCACAAATGAATATGGTCAGGCTCAGCTAAAGCAAAAAAAAAAAAAAAAAAATGAACCAAGACAACAAAACCCCACTGAATTGTGATTTATAGTAAATCTCTGACATTTTTATGGTTCTCAAACCAATAATGCAAGAAGAAACAGCAGACAGTGAGCTCTTGGCACTGGTATTGACTTCAAGGTCAGTGGAGCACAGAAACCCATTGGTTACTGATAAAATGGCCTCTCCTCCACCCAGCTGCTTCTGGTTTTCAGCACAGAACTTCTTGGAAACCTGCAGGTGTTTGATATTGCATAGTACTTAGCTCCCCTACTGCACTTGATAGAATAATTGCTTTGTTTAAACTTTTCAATCAACAGAATTTCTTCTTCCCTTGAGCCTGGATTTGCCTTATTTAGTACCAAGACTAGAGAAAGCAGGTTAACAGCCTGCCTAGTTATTCACATCTATGCAGAAGCCTTTTATTCTTGAGTCAAAAATGGTATTCTGTTATTATTCTTTCAACTGGTATGTAAGGGTAACGTAATTGTGTCTGTAAGTAAGTGCCACACTGAATTTAATCATGCTATTTATTTGCTTTGAATTATCCTGTATTCATTTTTTTCTGTACTCTTAGGCATCGATAAAGTGGTTCTTACTATTACAGTAAATTAAATGCATTTTAAAAGATTATCTTTTACATTTGTCATAACAAGAATTTACATCGATGTTTTTCTTTCTTTAAGTGGGTATAAAGAACTCATGTACATTTTTTAATTTAGTGTGTAGTATTTATTACACGAAGAACAATTTCTTAACTAATCACAACTCATTAAATTCACAAATTATCCCAAATAGCCCATGGTAAAAGACCTCTTGTATTAGGAACAGGAAAACCATCCAAAATTTTTTTGTGAAAAAGCATAACTAATTTTCTGGTTCTTTTCATGGATGAAATTAAGTATTTCGAAATGCAGAAACTCCATGGAAGTAAGAAGAGGGGAGACACCGAGTGAAAAGAAACTATGGGAAGGATGGAGGATAGATGTGAATGGCACAGCTTTGAGCAGAGGAGGAAAATGGAGGCTGATGCTGTGTGCAGGGGAGGAACTTCCCACCTCTTTCCCTCTCTCCTTGGATCAGTCCTGTTCCTCCCTGGCTGCAGTGAAAGGTGTGCTGGGGGTTTTGTGGCCACCCTTGCACAGCCCCATGCCCTATTGCCTAATGACTGTCACTTAATTGTTGTGTTTCCTGAAGCAGGCAGTTCCTAACGTGATATATGAACTGCACAAAAGCCTTCTTCGAACACAGAGCCATTTAAACCTTAGTTATTAAATACTCCATTCACTCTGCCAGTCATTTGCCTGGTTTTTTGGTTTTTTTTTTTACTTTACATGTGTGCTGTTTTCCACATGTTTAATACTGAAGCACGCATTTGTTTGGACTATACACCTCTGTGTACTTTTTTAATGTAATAAAATTGACAGATGACTTCTTTTTGCAACAGGTTTGGTAGAAGAAAATGTTTGGGTTTTTTTTTTCCTTGATGGCTGTTTAGACAGCAGTCTTAAAAAATGACTAGTCACTAAAATTCCTCATGCTCATTTCATATTGTGTTGATTCATATTAAATTCATGACAACAAAAAAGCAACTTGAGGCACTTTTGGAAATGACCACTCTTTAGTGCTTCTCTCCTCCAGGCTCGATAGGCCCAGAGTCCATAAAGCTGCCTGCTGTCTTGTGTCATGAAAAGAAACAGCTTTGCCTGGGAATGCCATTACTGTGTAATGAGGCATGCAGCAAAATATACCTTCAGCAGCCACTTGATGAAGGCTTGCTGACACACCAGACCAGACAGAAATGTTTTTTTGTGTGTTCTTCCTTATTTTGTCCATCAATCACATCATTAGTCAAAGCAGACAGCTCTGTCAGCTGGGCACAGATGCAGACTGGCAGGCGATCAGTGGACAGGTGTTAGAGCTCTCCCAAAACAAGATCTCGAAATGAGAAAAGGAGTGAAGACCTTGTTCCAAGGGCTGGAATGTCAATATATTAAAGGGAAAAAAAAAAAAAAGCCAACCAAAAACCAACATATAAAAAACTCTGGTCCCCAGGAGGGGAAAAGTTCAGAGGGGATGCTCAGAGCCACTACAGAGAGACTTAGAGAAAAGTTAAAAGGAGCTGCCACTTTGCATTACATTTTCATTTCTGCCTGTATTAGCTGGTGTCGGTGGATAACGGCGACGTCCAGCATTTGCTGTTTTGAATAGAGTCTAAAGGACATTATGTAAACAGTATTGTACTTGAGTTTCATTAGGAAAATCCTCCATGGCACACGGATTTATTTGTCCGAGGCTTCTGTCATTAAGCTGAGACACTAATACCCACAACGAGCATATATACTTTCAGTTTGACGTGCAAAATGGCAGAGGGCTACACCAGGGATCTCATTTTCATTATAAGAACCAAAAACATAAACAGAGTGAGGTACATGCGAAGAGCCCCTGGTCACAGGGAGTGCTAATCAAGCAGAGGCAAACCCGACAGCTCCCGAGCCCTCGGGCAGGGACAGCCCCACCACTCCACTGCGGGCTGTGCCAGCCTCACCACCCACCTGTGCTCACTCTGCATTTGGCTGCACACACAGGTGTCACCACACAGGGACACCCTCGGTGCTCCTCAGAGGTTTGTGCCTCTCTCTCTGGGGATGGCCAGGGGGTGAACCCACTCCTCAGCGCCAGACGTGCTTTGCTCAGCAGTTTGAACAGCATTGTCTTCCTCAGATCCCTCAGCTGCTGGTTTTATTCCTGTAAACTGCAGATAGTTCTCCTTCACAGCATTCTCGTATGAGTCCTTTAAAGCACAGGGTGTTTCATTTCCTTCCCATCCCCTCAAGCTAAGTTTTTGTCTACAGTCACACTTTGAATTCTAGAAGGTTTTTAATAATGAGTCTGGCTAATATTGTTTCTGAACAGCTTTGCATGCATTGTGCACTCTTTTTGAGTAATATTAGATAATTTTCCAGCTCCTTGTCACCAGGCACGTGATAAATCTCCAGCAGAATCTCATTGTTCTGAGTCCCAAACCTGGGCAAAAGAGTGCTCTTGTGAGGTCCAAAACAAAATAATTTTATCTATAATGTGCTTCTCTCAATCATTCTATGCTGCAGTTGGCCAAACGGAATTAAAAGACCTTTTTATTAATCCCAGATGAACCCAGCCCCATAGAAAAACAAGCAGGAAATCCCCAGCTGAGTGGGAGAGATCAACCATTTGGGAGAAAAACTCTCAGGCAAAGAATGCCATCAGGACCATACAAAAAGGGCAAAGATGTTCATGATAGAAGTCTGAGAATTGAACAGCCCAGGCAGGGATACCATCTCCAACTGCAGTTGGTTTTAGTCTTATTCTAGCAAAAAAGACAAGCCCCTGAAGTGCAGTGATTTGGAAAAAAAAAAAAATCAATTAGTGATAATTCCCAGGGAAGTGGAACCAACCACGAGCTAACCAGCTTCTTGGTGACAGAAAGCAAGTTTGCCAAAACCATGTCACTTTTCAATTAAAAAAAGAAACACAACTGTTAAACTAGAAAACTTCCCCTTTAGAAACAGAGGTAAAGTGGTTTGGGGAAAGGGACAGCAAGTCAATTGAACAGGAGACATGTACATCCCACAGCTGCAACGCTGCAGTGATAATTAAGGTGTCTAACCAGGATCACAGGTTTTGCTTCAACTTTTGCCTCCTGCCCATCGCAGCTGTCTTGAAAATCCTGCAATTACTCAAGGCTTTCCTGTTTCCCCCAGGTCTTCACTGTCCCCCTTCTCCCTTTGCCCCTTTGCTCATATTTACACTCTGCTTCCTCTGCTTTATTTCAGCCCTCACTAACCCATTATCCTCTCTTGCCTCTTCCCCTGGGCTTTATTCCTTCTTCTTCTTCCCATCTTTAACCAGCCCAATCAAACACCAGTATTGTGGTATTAGTGGGGAATACAGTTTAAAGTGAAAACCCCCCAAACATCTTGCATTTAAATGCACTCATCTACTAAAAATGACATAGGGTCTCCCAGTGCAAGACAGAGCACAACCATATCCACAGCTCCAAATTTTGCACAATGGGATTGCTCTGAAAATAGGAGGTTCCTGGTGAAACATCAAGGTAGCCTGAATTTTACCTTGTGTCATCACTGGGTTTGTTCATTTATTTTAGAAAATACTAGGAGGAAAAAAATGGGTGGGGAAAAAGTCCTTTCCACTTCAATAAATAATAGGCTGGAGGGAGGGTGGAGGGAAGAGGAAAGGAAGAGAAATTAGGATCACTGAAAGGTCAGGTGCCTTTATACAGCACAAGGGAAAAGGAGCAGGCTTTCAGATCCTACCAAGAGCTGACCTTTCTAAAGATGTGCTCAGTATGAAGAGGGTAATACCTGCTACAGAGCCACACATCTACCTCTAAATAAGAATTAAAGCCAGACAACTCTAGAGACACCATTAATCTAAGGAACCTTTAGAGGTCACTGTTGTGCCAAACAGGCCTGGGTGGGACACACTTAGCTGGTAAAAGAAAAGAGAGGAGTAAAGGAGCATGAGTCCACCAAACATCTAAGCTTGAGGAATAAACTCTGCTAAAGTGTTTTTTCTATAGAGTAGGAACAGCTATTAATAAATTAACTTTGCTACCCACCTTTCAAGTGTGAGCATATTGACTTCAAACCTCCTGGGTGGCCCAGAAAAATCAGAGCAAGTGAAAAAAAATGAACATAGCCCTTGTGCCAGCCCTTGCCCACAGCCAGGACTCCTATGGAAATGGTTAAACCCAAGGATCTCAGTTCTTATGAGAATGGAAGGAAGAAAAGTAATGAACTTGACTCAAACAATGGTAACTTTGGTTTTAAACCAAATTTCTTTTGAGATTCTGAATAAACTACTTCTTCTCCAGGTGCAAACTGGAAAAAAATTGAGGCTAAGTTGGGGCCAAATTGATGTTTTAGATTATAGATGCTTCTATGTGATGGCAGCAGGGATCACACCAGGATTTGGAGTGAATGCCTTACATGGTGGGTGAAATTGCAGAGATGAGAAGGTGCATTGGAGTCTCCAGGTTCACACAACAGAAGCTTCACACTTATGTTAAGTCCTCACTGAGTTATAGCCCTTGGTGGCTTCACGTTGTCACTTCTTCCAAAGTTCCTGATGAACCCAGGCCCTGCTGTGAGGAGGCACCTGGTGAAGTCAACCTGCCCAAAGGACACGAAAACAGAAGCAGGTCCACTCAAAGCATGCCTCATTCCTGTTATGTTTGTGCTCCAGTGGCAGCATGCAAAAATCATACACCATATCCCCTTGCTGGGGCAGCCTGGATCCTGTCTCTGCAGCATTGTCATCGATCTCTTTCTTCTGCATTAGGCTCCTAGGCAGTCCATTGGGGCCAATTTGTCAATAATTTCAAAGGTTATTCAAACGTTCAAGTTTTATTGTGATTCTTAATGGATCATCTCCATAGAGCAATTTAGAAGTGTGGGAGAAGGAAGGTTATGCAGGAACAGAGCAGAGCCAGTGCCTGGCTGGTGCCAGTGCTGCTGTAACTTTGCACCACAACACCTCACATGGCAGAGCCACTGTGCCAGACCCTCAACTACCTTAGATACATCACAACTTTCAAGAGACACACCAGCAGTTATGATGATTCAGGAAGAGCAAGAACACCAATCAGTAGGAAACAACGCAAAGCAGAAAGGCACCATCAACACCACACTGGAACACAGCAGTTGGATTGTCAGCAGTCTTATAAATGAAGGACAGTGCTTCTCATCTTCAAACCTGCCTGTTAAATTAAAAGCATGAGATTCAGGAAAAAAAAAAAAACCACAATTTAACATGGATGTACCCAGGACTCTCTTGAAGTGTGAAACAAATGTTCATAACAAATACCAAACTCCTGGCCCAAGAGCCTCACCATTTAGAAACCAAACAGGGAAATACTATCTCCCTTTAACATCTTCCTCCCACCCCTTGACTAAAGATGCTACAGAAATTTGACGTATTTATTGTGCCAACTTATGTGTTTGAAGTGAAAAATAACCCCAGTGACGGCAGTGGAATCAAGTTGACATAAACAAAAGGTGGTTTTGTCCCACTGGGAGTGGTATAAAGACAAGCTACACACATTTGGGAGGGGAAGGAGGAAAGGTCAGGGCACAGCCCAGCAATGTTTGGGAAGCAGGAGCCAGGTCAAATGCCAATTCCCTGTCTACCCAAGTCCCATCAAAGCAGGAGATCTGCCACAGCTCCTGGCCACACTAAAGGCAGTGACAACACTCTCACCGAATTTATCTGTTCATCCAAAGTGTCAGTCTCTTTTTTTAAGTGGTCTTAAACTAGAATATTTCATGAGCTGAGAGCTGCCAGTTATAAGAGTTACATTGGGAGGAACTGCAGATTTTATCTAAACCATACAATTACCTCTAGAAAATACATTTTTAAGTCTATCTATATCTGTAGAGTACACCCAACGCACCTGTCAACCAGATATACTATATGTCAAAGTCATCACAGAATATCAAGTAGATGTCAATCAAATTAGTCTTTAAAAGTAAGAACTTCTATACTAGAACCACTGAAAAGAGCTATGTGATTACTGCATAGAAGTACACCTATTTTATTAGAGCTATCACATTGTACTAATTCCTGTGTTCACAAGAAGGGTTTTATAAGTACAAATATAGCCTAAACTAGGACATGACTAATGTTCCCCTCTCAAATAAACAAGACCAGTAATTTTCACATTTTAGATGGTAGCATCCATTGATCAGAAAAGTTTTAATATGAGAGCAGCAAGACAATACATTCAGAAGTAAACGTGCCAATGGAGAACAAATTACTGGACATATCCCATAACCACAAATGGCTTTCCTTGAGTCAGAGCTCCTTGTGTGAGCAAAGGTGTCAGGAAAACAGGACCTGGTGGAGGCAAGGATTAAGTTTGCAAATTATTTGCATCATAATATAAATCTGGAGTGCATTTTGCAGTGGAATACTCTTTTTATATTTTTCTTCTCAAAGTGCTAGGAGGAAAACTCCTCTCATCTGTAAAAATGTGAGGTACAAGAAATGTCTTGTCCAAAGCCATGATGAAAACACAAACTCTTAAATGTATTTATGAATCAAAGTGTGAATAAAAAGAAAAATGACCCAATACAAAACAAACCATCTATTCATTTTGAAGCACTTAATTTGTGTTGATATTATTTTAGGTTTCTAAAAACCAAAAAAATTATTTTAACTTGAACTACAGACACACAGGTTGTCATTCAACCAAATTTCAGATTTCCTCCAATATTTCTGAGGCAAATAAATTTAAATTAAGTTTTATCTATAAACAGGCTAGTTTTGATGAATCAGCATTTTCCAATAACAAAACATTTCATCAGCAAACACTGAACCAGCTCTACAAATTAATTGCTACTTCACAACACAAAGAAATTTGCAATAGATCTTTCTTTTGTCATTAGAACAAATCAGTGAGATACAGCTTGATTTGAATTGCATGCAGTAAAAGTACAAAAATAATAATAACATTTATAGGGAACTGACTTTACATCTCAAAGGATTTTTTTTTTTAATAATACTTTTCTCTTTCCAAGCAGAAGCAGAAAGATTAAAACAATCCTAAAAAAAGCCATAAACCCCAAGTATTCTTTAATTACTTTCCTTAGCAAGAGCCACAAATCAGGGACAGCTGCCTGAATTTTCATGGCATTCCCTCTGGAAGACATAACTTCCAAAACTGATTTCCGGATTGAATAATCAGTAATGGATATTTTTGGAAGAAAACCCTTGGATCAAAAATTTATGAGACTAAACACTGCTAATTCCCTATTGCAGATGCTAAAGCAAGTTCTCCATCCCATTTTGGAGGATCTGTAATCCCTGCAGTCCAGAAGTACTGAATTTTTATCAAAACAGCTCAGCACAATCCTTTTACTTACTAATGTCAATACTGCTTTTTACCTCACTTTGTTCTCCTAATTTACAGAGACAATTTAGTCAGGGTAGTTGTACTTGGACTTTTAAGGGTTTTTAAAACACTGGGACAGCAAAGTGAGATCTATTACAGTGGTGGGAAGATAGTATGAGTTACAGCACAATTACCACCATTTGGAGCAGCATTGTCATGTAGCTACGATGTGGCTTACATTAGGTAAAACAGCTCAAACACTGAATAGAACAATGTGCTGCCTATAAATCTCCACACATCTTCTATTATTAGGAAAACTTCTTAAAATTCATACTTGATAAAGTAATAAACTTGCTTGATGTATAAGACCCCACGCACCAACTGGTGAAATACAATGAGGGCTGTTAAAAGGATAAACCTGTTGAATAAATCTGCTATGTAAAAATTTATCTCAATGTTATATATAATGAAACCCTTCTTAAACAAAAACCTGATAAAACAATAAACCTGTTCAAAGATTAAATTTGCTGCACTCTAGGGCTATACTTCTCTGCTGTATTTGGAGCTGCCAGACAACTTTCAACCTGTTTAATTTCAGCAGTCCTGTTTTAACACCATCTTTTTCCTATTCTGTTTCAATCACCCCTGTGCTTGTAAAGTCTGGGAAGAGTCCTGCAGTTTGAGTACAATCCACTATAACATTTCTGCCAATGAAAGTTAACAGATGAACTTTTTCATTTTTTCATGCTTTCATTTTTCTTGATACAGACACATCTCTAGGCATGAGTAACAGTTGTCCATTAGCTCGTTATAAAGGCATGGAAGAGAGTGGAGATGGAGAGAGATCTATGATGCAGAAACACTGGAGAGTGCCTAGAGCAAATGTTCATCCCACCCTGGACTGCTGAGAGAGGATCTGCACAATCTGTCCCTGTTAGTAATGATGTCCCGGAGGAATAAGGCAGTGTGAAGAGGATTTTAGTATTTTTGAAGAGGCAACCACCCCTCTGCAGCATTAGACACTAAGACTGGTTCTTACTCGTGAGATTCATGGTCTATTTGCTTGAACAAAAGCTCACAGATTTTGGCCTGGACTCCAGAAAACAATGTTGTAGTCAGGCTACGAGCTTTGCTAAAAAAATTTTCAGAAGAACACCCATGACTATATCAAGCATCTGGAGTGTTCTTTAATAGTGAGTAATGATATTTCTTTTGTCAGGCAGCTGGCACCTTCTGCCTCCTGACACCCTCTAACATCACTCTTACTTTGAAGGCCTTTGTTAGCTCTCAGCACACCTCCCACCACTCTCCAACTTTCTCTCTACCTCTGCATTCACCTTGTGAGAAAAGCAAGAGAGCCACCGCCACCACCCAGGACCTGCCCTCATCCAGGAGCTGCTTTCACCTTTCAAGGGCTGGTTTTGAACCAAACAACCCCTTCATCTAAATGTGGAAAGAGAGTTAGAAGAGGAGTTAAATATCCATGGGTTGTTTGATTCACTCCCATAGCTAACACATGAAGATCCTGAAAGCTCCCAGGCATCTCTCAGGTGTTGCAGCCTTTCAAGGGCAAGCACCAAAACACTTCCTGTGGCTGCTGCTGGCCTCAGGAAGGGCAGCAACCCCTTCCCTCCTCACTGCTGAGGGCATAACCTCTCCCACCTTGAGTATCAGGACAACCAAACCTCACCTGGGTCTGCGGGGTGTCTGCTCACCCTCTGCCAGGTGAGGATGGGGATGTTATCCCACCACAAGGATGAGGCTATTCTGGTAATTCTTGAAAAATTCTTTACCCTTGAAGAATTTTTTAGTGATGTCCCTTTAGAAGAATTTTTTTGTCATTGTCTTAGTTACAGGTGCTGTGACTGTAGAGGAAAAAAATGGTCTTAAGTAACATTTCACCTTTGCTGTGAAATGTTACTTCACCATATAAGCATTTTCTCACAGGAGCCATCCTCAGTCTCAGAGGCAGAATCAGGGTGGTGGGTTTCTGCTGAGCCCAGTTCATGCCTCCCATGTGGGGCCTGGGGAAGCTCAGGACACCTGCACCTGTGCCCCCCACACTGGTGGTCAGCTCAGGAGGAAAACACTGACAGCTGGGCATTAAACTCACTGAACGTGTGCAACGGAGGTGCAGATAGAAATGAACTGTTCAAAAATTGGCATGAAATGCTGCCAGTAATATTCAGGATTCATCATTTTATTTTGGCAGGGATTTGTTTCACTGTAGGAAAGTACTTCCAGAGTCATCTTCGACTGAAAAATGTGAGATACTTCCAGAAACTGCAGTGAGCAAACCAATTAATCCTCTCTCAACTCCTTACAAGGGACTGTAACGAAAGGCCTAATTCCTAGAGACAAGGTCACTCCCCAGGAGCAGTTGGGCTGGCAGAAAACCCTGAAGCATAGGGGAGGCATGTTCAATGCTGTCTTTGCTCAAACTCTGAGCCAGAAGAGCTCCTTGCAAGAACTGATCAAAAATTGCATGTTAGAGGAGCTACAGGGACTGACTGCAGGTACCAGACTCCTGTACCTGAGCTGAGTTAAAGTCCCAGATCTGCCCTTCCATCCTTTCACGGGAAAGTTCTGGCTTGATCTAATCAGTTTTGGACATTTTATTTTAAGAATTTCCCTTCAGTGAGACCGAGGAGTTCTCTCATGAGCAGCACAGGGACAGCCAGCTCCTGCTGGTGGGGTTTGGTCACCCGTGGGGATACAGAGAGGAGGGGCTTTGGGAGGTCTCCTCAAGGCAGTGTACTGACACAATCAGCTCTCTGCTGCACTAAATGAGGACACTTTTTACTGCTTCTTGTTATTATGAACCTGCCCAAGTCACCTCTTCCTTTCCAAAAGTACAAGGTGGACCCAAATAACCACTCATGAGGTCACTGTGGGCAGGACCAAGTCTAAAAGCTTCAGTTTCGTGAACATTGGGAACATGAGGACAAATCCAGTGTCTGTGGTAAGAAATATCTGAGGTACAGCTGTCAGGCAGTAAAAGCACAGCTTAAAAGATGTAGCAACTACATTGTGCTCATTGACACTTGACTAAAAAGACAACACTGGTGATGCTAAAAGGACAAATAAAAGGCTGCAAGATGATGTTACCAGCAATGTGATGTATTGCACACTCTGGTCTCTAACCATCCTGCTGCTGCTAATGAAAAATAGATGTTAAAATGTAGCATTAAAATTATCAAGAGCAATTAGCAATATTCATATCTGTGGGTCTCCATAACAATTAGGAAATGAATGGGATTGCTGTACCATTGTGCAGGACTCTTTTACCTCTCCCTCCCTGTTGCCCCCTCACATCCCAAAATGCAGGTGGGGGCACACACCCCTCTATAAACACACACACTCAGGCTTTGCCTGTTTGTTGCTCACCTAAAGCTTGTTTGTTTTTTTCTCCCCCTTTCCAAACAGTGGCTGGACTCAGCTCAGGCACAGTGATCTGTAATCTCGCAGCCATTTTTCTGAACATAAGCAGCTTGCATTTAAAACTCTCCTGCTCATCTGTCTTCATTTGAAGACTGGGTTAAAAAATAAAATTAATGATTGCTATCAGAGAGAAGATGAGCAGCATCACCAGTGAAAAGTAGCACTGCCACATTTTACCAAGGCTAACATTTTTCACTGGCTGGAAATGGCTGGATATACTTGTAAACATTATTAAAAATAATAACTTAATGTTTCCTTCCTGTGACTAGCTAGCATTAGCAAGGTATTTTCAATTAGCATTTCCTCCAAGCAATGTAGGTCTTTTACTTCATTTTATTTAAAAAGGGATTTGTTTTCTAATTTTTTTACTTCTGCTGTTGTCAATAATAGAATTCAGTGGAATGGCTGCAGGTTTTTCCTCCCATCACTTACAGTTTGTAAACCACTGAGAGGGAATGTATGTGTTTGATTTTATTTGCTTTAGCATGGCTGTCCAATGAAAGAAACAGACATAAGTATGCATTTCAATCTGCTGTATAATCTTATGTGAGGCTTTAAAATTCAAGTAAATAGCATCACACACTTAAATCAAGTCATTTTATTTTTAGGGAAAATAAACAAATAATAAAGTGATAAAATAATATAGATGTCTTTGCATTTCTTTTTGTAAGAAAACATGCAATATGAGTAAAACCACTCTAATACACTTCATCCAAAATTTAACATACCTAAGTAATGGTGACTATTTCATTTACACTTCTAACAAGCCTCTCCTTAATGGACTAATCTTAATTGATTACAAAACCACTATATATATGGTTTTTAATGCTAAATAGGCAAATATTATTGCAAATGCAAATTTGTTTCATGGGTTTGGCAGCCTCAAGGTGATAATTTCCTTCAAGTTCAACACAAAGTTTTTGAACATTTTAATTGATTGCATTGGGCAATTCTCCATTCATTTAATCAGATTAACATAAAACTTGCATATCCAACATCAGTTTCACATGCTCTAATCCTACAATGCCTAAGAAGTTGCATTGCCATACAACAAGCTCCTAAAAGTACTGTGTCAATTGGTAAACTGGTAAGTGGCACATACACAGACACACAGAGATTTGACTAGGGTGACCAGTTATCTGCTTGTATTGATAGACAACAACTTCTGAATATATAAATGCATCAACTCCTTAGCTGGAAGTAAAGGTACATGCTCTACATATAACATATTCATCAGTTCCAAGAAGAAAAAAAATATTTTCTCTTCTNCTTAGCTGGAAGTAAAGGTACATGCTCTACATATATTCATCAGTTCCAAGAGGAAAAAAAATTTCTTTTCTGTTTGTGCATTTGCCAATTAAAAACTTACTTTTCAAGTACAGTGTGAAACCTTCAATGTCCTCTAATATTCCATATACATCTAATAGTAAAACTCAGTGACCCATTCAGTAGTTTGCAACTGCTTTTGAGATAGGCCCTGATTCAGAAGGCCCGAAATGCTGACATTTCATTGACTAGTCACAATTTCTAATGTGCTGGTAACAAAACTATCCTGGAGTACAAGAATCATAAACTCTCTGTATCAATCCATCATTCAGAATTGCTTTAATAAAAGAAACATTAATGTTTCAGTCATCTACATGGAAAGGTAACACCGAACAGCCTTTATACAGCTGGAACCAGTTACATGAGAAGACAAAGGGTGTTTAACCATGGGTAAACACATTCCATACAATAGCAATCTCTTCCCAGGAAACAAAAACTTGGTATGCCACCACAACTATCAAATGTTAGTCACAAAATGAACATCTAAACACAAGCTAAAATGGATTCAGTGCAACAGCCTAGATCCATAGTTATTCCATGGAAATGGAATTATTGGCATATTAAAGTTTCAGATTTACTGCACACAACAAAGATCAGCCTTCCCCTTGCAATCCCAGAAGGAAAATCTATTGCAGTAATGTTGAGATCCATTTGAAGGGCATTTGTATGTAAAGGATTGGGCCCTAAATCTGGATAGACATTTATTTTTATATCCTGATAATGTGTTATATGGAGCCAGTACAATAAGGTCTTAGAGTGAGACAAAGCATAATGAAGATGGGACAGTTATAAGATGAGAATATCTGCATAGGAAGTATCCAGATTACAAATGCACTCTTTAGTTGTTGCATCAAAATTTAACAAAATTTGGTGTTGAAATTCAAGTTGTTGAGCTGCTGACCAGCAAGGGCATTCCTGAGCTTTGCAGTGAATGTGTCACATTGTACACAGTGAGCTGGACTCAGCCAGGAGTCAGTCATGCCCTGGCTCCTGCCAGCTCTGAGTTCCTTCCTCTTTTGGAGTTAGTCCTGCTTGGAGATACATTTCTGTAGTTGTAACAGCAAACAATCTTTTTTTTTTTTGTTGGGAAATACGTTAAAAATATATATGTGTGTATGTACTGTGCATGCACACATTTGTTTCCACACTTGCCATAGAGAGGAAACCATTTTATGGCAAGTATCCAACCCTTCACATTATTTCTCTGGCAAATGCTAAAATGTCTGTCAACATCGTGTAAACAGGCTGGCAGGGAATTTTGAAGAAAGAAAATGAAAGCTGCCATTTATTCTGTGCATGACACCATTTAAACATTTTTCAAAACATTAAATGTTGAATTGCCATTTAAAATTTTGAATCATTCATCAACATGACATAAGGTGGCATGCATGTCCTTATAAATTCAAACAGATCAATCCCAGAATGACCTACTAAAAAGCAATCAAGAACCTCAATGCATGTGAAGGTGCTATAAACCATGGCAGATAGCACAGGGATAAGATGATGCTGAGCAGCACATCTGGTCATGATCTCTACACAAAGCACAGTTTAATTTTGCAGAATTTAAGGGTGCACAATTGCAGGTTGTCAGTATTTGCTCAGATTGGCTCTGGGGTTTAATGAAGAAACCTTTTCACCCTGCAGGCCCATGTGCAGCCTTGTGTGGCTTTGCAGGTCAGTTGCTTGGGAATGGCCCCATCCAGGAAGGAATGTCAGAAAGGCTGTCCTGCATCTGATGGAATCTCAGCAGGTGCTGGGGAGGCACTTCCCCACTTTGGTGTGCCCACCCTGTTCTCAGGTGCAGGTTACACTGCAGGATAACCAAAGAACCAAAATACTGCAGATGGGCTGATTCCACCCTGACACACAAAATCTCTGAAGTTTTGGTAAGAACTTCAGCGAGGAATAACATCATTTAAACATTCCTTTGAATACATCCTGCTGATCCCAGTGATTTGTTGGGCACCTCAGTGTTTGTTGTGTGACAAGTTGGACTTTGGACAAGGTCAGCTCTTGAATCTTGATTATGTTTTTTTCCCCTTCAGCCAGAAGACATTGATTTGTACATCTAGTTTACCTTGTTTTCTTAGCCATTTGTGACACAGTACAACAGTTCCCATCGAAAAAAGTGTCATGTAAATAAATTACAACTTAGGACGTATACATTAAATAATTTTATAAATGAACTTTAAAAATGAAGGTATAAAAAATGCCAGTCCCAACTTCTATGGCTGCAGTGATTATTCTGATCATGTTGTCATGTGTAATGAAGCACAGTCCCATCATTAATCAAAAGAACCAATCAGATAACTAATTTAGGCAATATTCTTTACCACAGGACATGTCGGTCAGTAAAAATGCATTAAAATAGCAAAAGATCAATAGTAGACACTAGGGACTGTGTTTACAAACCAGTCTTAAACTTTAGGGTATTATATTCTCAGTCATACTGGGCATCTGATTTTTTTAAGGATAAAATAACATATAAGATAAATGCTGAGATTTTATTTTCAGTTAATAATGTGCATTAGAAGCTGTCTGCTGCAAATGTATGAATTGCTGTGTTATTTAATGATTTCCACAAAAGTGTGTTTAGCTACTTTCTAAATACACTCTAACTAGACTGGAGTGACACTGCACAGGAAAGAGTTGGCAGGTTCAGGATTTACCGATGTGTGCCTTCAATACCTTATGTGGAAGCCCACATCAAACACTATGCCTGGCAAACACTATTTATGTTCTTTCTTGGGCAGCCTTGTGTTTTACATAGTCAATACCTTTATTTAAATGCAGATTGAAGGGACTTTGTTGCAAGCAGAGGCATACTTATACTTTTTCTACCTTGGATCCTTTTATTCCTTAGGAATGAGACTGCTTTTCTTTTTCTTTTTTTTTGCAAATTGTTCCGATAATGAGAAAGTGCATCTCAGATGTGAAGTATTTCCATTGGGTTTAATGCTTTCAGGATGGTAAGGGGGAAAGTAGAACAGGGCCTTAGAATAACTGTGGCATAGGTAAGGTCTTGCTACCCAGCTGCACGTGTAGCATCTCCTGCTGAACCCTGTCTGCAGAGCCATTCCCCCTGCTGAACCCTGTCTGCAGAGCCATTCCCCTGTGCCTGCACAGCTCTTCCAGCTCCAGTGCCAGCCTAGAGAGCCACTCACTTGTTAACAGTAGTGTAAAACCACAAAGGAGTTCTAAGTGGTCTCAGTGCTTAACCAAAACCATCGTGAGCTGCACTATCACCTTTCACACATAGGACCCGTGAAGAGAGGGAGTGCTCAGACACTGGCAGGGCACCTTCAGGGATAGGAACAGTATATTGGGCAGATGCCACATTTACAGCATCTCTGTTTTGGAAAACACATCTAATTTTCAAATATACTCCAGAGCTTCCCATCCTGCAGTAAATAAAATTGAGCTGTAAGCAGCAGTGGAGTGGGGAGAGGCAATTGGCAACTTCTTCAAAAGTGCTGTAGTCTGGCCTGCACAGTAACAGCTTAGCTGAATTGTTAAAAGTTGTTTCCACCAGCCTCACCTTGTAGCAGCCTCTCCAACACTGTCCTATAACCGCTTGGGAAAGGAGGAATGGATCACTGAGTCATACTTTGCTATTTTCATGGGGAAAAAAAAAATAATCCTACAATTTTGGAAGACTAAACATAGAATCACAAGACCACAGAATGGCCTTGAATATCGTCCAGGTCATGAAAGGAAAAACAAAAAACAAAACCAGCCCAACACAACAGACCACATTGCAGTTATTCCTGAAGGGCNAAACAAAAAAAACCAAAACAAAACTAGCCCAACACAACAGACTACATTATTCCCGAAGGGTAGCAGGGCCTGGCTACAGGATACACCCCATGTGAGGAGTTCCTGCAGACCAACCAGGTCCTTGTGCTGCCAACAGGTTATGATGAGGGGCAGCCACACCTGCAGCTGCATATCTGGTTGCACTCAGTGGACTATATGCACTTCACATGATTGAATTCCTGGTCAAATCACTCATACTTTTGGCCTCCACAGTGTTCTGTGTGCTGAGGTTCTGTGATGATGAGTAGAAGAAAATCCAAGAGCCTTTTTTCTACAAGAAAGTTAAATTTTAAACCTGCTACCTGCTTCACACAACACCTACTAGCTCTTGAATAGGCCTTCCCACCTCTCTGTTTTGCACACCTCTGCCTCATCTTCTCATGGCCATCTCTTTTCTAAGCCAAAAAGTGCAGATCTACTTAATCTTTCTTCACCCAGGAAGATATTTGGTGTCTTGTGGGCTTCCTCAGAACCTTCTCCAGTTGAGGGATAGAGCTGCTGCCTCCAAGGTGGCCTAGAAACATGGAAATACTGAGGATGTCACCAAAAAACTCAAAATCACAATTTACTCCTGTGCTCCTGGCATGGGGACCAGGCACCAGCCAGAACTGTCCCACAGAACACTTTAAGCAGTTGGCTGGGATGGGTTTTAATGCTCGAGTGCTTAACAGTAAGCATATGCTTAAACATTTTAACACCTGACAGGTTTGATAAATGAGCTGATAGGAGGCTACTACTGTAGTCAAAAATACACCTAGTAGTACTTTCAGAGAAGCAGAAAAACATATGAGATATTTGAACTGCCAAAGACCCTTGCATTCTGTTTCTTCAAGAAATTTTTATGAGATAGTTATTTGCTGATGTTTTTCTTAAAAACATAGAACCTTATTTTATTTTACATAATTCAATTACTTCTTTCTATCCAATAAAATAAGCTCATCCAAATAAAATCAGAATTACTTCCCTCTTTTGGCTAGGGTACAGCATCTTTTGTACCCAGCTAAGCAATCTTCACAGTGCTTGGCAATAATCCTGCTTAGAAGGGCAGGATTTAGAACAGATGCAGACTTCTCCATGTTGGGGTGCTACCAAGTTCTCTGTTGATTAGTAGGGTGCATAATTGGGTATGACAGAATATAGATTTCTGGCAGAAAATAATTTCTAATGGGAGAAGCCACTTGCTGAGGACACCCACTTCAATTAAAGGTAGACCAAGACTCTAAGTTAGGATGTTAACCCCATGACTTCTCCCAGACTTGTTATTTTTGCTTTTAGAAGATGAGATTCATTGTCTGGTTGTGTCATTAACAGAAAAACAACCACAGAAATAATGTACAAACTTAGAAGTGGAAACAAAGATTCACCTGAAAATAGTTTGCTGAATCTGTCTTGCAAGCAGCAATAACCTTTGATCATAGAATACTATATAAATATTATGAAAACAGTATATCCTGATATACACTAACTTCCAGTTAAGTGAAAGATCTCAAAACCATTTAATTTTTAAACTAATCATTGATGGGGAGAGGGAAGTTACCCTCTTTTTGGACAGTGTCAGCCCTCTGTGCATATTGTCCCTGTGAGTGCCTCCCAAATTGAAATGGAAGGAGTGAAAAAACAAATTCTGCCTCATCACAGAAGTTCTGAGGAGATAAGAGTCTGTTTAGATGCCATGATATGATGCTTATTACAAAGCCCACATAAGTCACACAGAGCCTTTCTATTGGCTTAAAATTTACCTGTGTTTTAACTAAAACTGCTCTGAAAGCAACAAATTTTAATACCTTCATCTGCTTATTTTGGATCAGACAGCATGTTCACCTCACTGTGAAGCAAACTGAAGGGTGAAGCAGGCTGTGTTACAGACAGACATGGGGATATGAGGTTGCCATGAAGCAGACCCCAGTCCCTGCTTTAGCATGCGTTTATCTCCTTGAAATCAGCAATAATCCTTATGTGCTTAACGTAAGGCATGTGCTCAAGTGCTTCATTTGATTAAAGCCTGACAGATTGGGTAAAGGCTTTTGATCTTGGCCTCTTCTTTGGAAAGAAAAAGAAAGAAAACAGAGATCAGTCCTAGACAATCCTATTTACAGTAGCGTGTGTGCCACTATAGCTGCTCCAGGGGAGAGATGAGCTCACCTGCCATGTGAGGAGCCCGCCTGGCCCTGCAGCTTTGTGTATGGGGGTCACATGTCCCCACAGAGACCCCCCCTTGCTGGGCCATGGGGGTCACATGTCCCCACAGAGACCCCCCAGCTGGGCCATGGGGGTCACATATCGCACAGAGACCCCCCTTGCTGGGCCATGGGGGTCACATATCCCCACAGAGACCCTCCAGCTGGGCGATGGGGGGCACATGTCCCCACAGAGACCCCCCAGCTGGGCCATGGGGGTCACATGTCCCACAGAGACCCCGCCAGCTGGGCCATGGGGGTCACATGTCCCCACACAGACTCCCCCAGCTGGGCCATGGGGGTCACATGTCCCCACACAGAGACCCTCCAGCTGGGCGATGGGGGTCACATGCCCCCACAGAGACCCCCCAGCTGGGCCATGGGGGTCACATGTCCCACAGAGACCCCACCAGCTGGGCCATGGGGGTCACATATCCCCACATAGACCCCCCCAGCTGGGCCATGGGGGTCACATATCCCACAGAGACCCCCCTTGCTGGGCCATGGGGGTCACATGTCCCCACAGAGATCCTCCAGCTGGGCCATGGGGGTCACATGCCCCCACAGAGACCCCACCAGCTGGGCCATGGGGGTTGCATGTTGTGACACAGCCCTGACAGCAGGGCCATGGGGGTTGGCTCTCAGGGTTTCCTGTCACCGATGGAAAGGTGGCTGGCATTGTCACTGTGCTGTGGAGCTTTATGTGCACCAGGGTCACCCTGAGCACTCCACACCCAAGCAGGACCTGGGGCTTGGCTCCTGGCAAGGTGTGCAGGATCTCCTGCAGACACAGCCAGGGGAATTGGCCAGGTGTGATGGTGAGAGACCTCAGCAGTGCTTGGCATTGCTCGCTTGCCCCTGGGCTGCTGCATTTTCCCAAAGAAGCCTCTTGAAAGCTGTCACCAAAATTCCCCTATCTCAAGCTTTCCTCTGTGCCACATCCATGTCTCCTGTGTGGTTGGGAATGCCCCATAAGGATTACAGATCCAAATGGGACAGCAGGGAGGAGTGCAAGGACAAAGAGTTATACAACTTATACAATGCATTGCACACTTACACAAAACTTCTGGAGCTTTTCCACAATGTCTGAATGAACTTTTTCTTGCACAAAAGGTTTCACTCTGGGTCTTTGGAAAAGTGCTGGCCTACGATCACAGACAAGACTCACATGGAGAATGCAGCAATTCGTGGAGTTAAAAATGTCAGCTGCTTAACACTGCACAGCAACAGCACAAACCAAGATGGGAAACATATCGAGCTGGAACTACAGGGGAATTTCAGGCATAAAACATAATTGCTCCAACTGGAGTTTAGCCAGCACACCAGGATTCACACCCCTGTCCCACAAAAATAATGCAATGAGGTGTGTGAACTGCAAATAATCATGACCTCAAATTTATGACTTACAGACATCTAAGCATGTGTTTTTTCAGCAATACTGTCCTCTCCCAGTACCATACTGGGCCATTTGGTCTGTGTTGACTCAAAGAAGAGAATACTGCCCACTGATTTACCAGCACCACTAGGCAAAGTGTAATGAGTCTCTTTGGAGGTCCCTTACTCAAATAATGATGCCTTGCAGCTTGTGAGATTTAACTACATCACAGCATTAATTGGCATAATTGCAACTGCAGCACAAAGATCCTGTACTTCCCAAAATACTTTCTTAAGATATTAACTTGAGCTTTTCATCAATGATACCAGATATATTTTATTGTACTTTTCAACATTACAGTAATAAACATAGATAATAATTTGTAGAGAGAGTATGAAGAGAGATACAGCAAACTATTAAATTCCTTATTACACCTACATTGAAATTTGTGCCCCAGAAAAAAAAAAATCAATCTTAACTTACTGTCATGATTGTCTCCATAATAAAAAAGATTTTATGGTACCACAGGTTTAACATTACCCATCAAAGTGTTTTCAGAAAAATTCTGTTTCAGAAAAATTCACATTTGTTCTGTGGAAAATATTTCAAGGACATATTTCCATTCCTTAAGGAATAAAATAATAATAATAATAATTTAAAAAAAAGTTTTAAAAAAAGTTTAAAGGAAATGGAAGAATCACTATATACAATGCCAGAAAAAAATACTTCTCACAGAAAACATTTAGGAAATTTATAGTAGAGGATATGTGTTGGTTGTCTCAAGAGAAGACAGAGGTTCTTGTTACTGCCCCAATACATCCTGGAGTGACTTGTCTCATCAGAAAAAAAACCCAAGAGAACAAGAGGATATACCCAGGGTAGAAGACTCTGGCCCAAACCCTTGGGCTGCTTTGTCTCTGGGCCTGGCACAGCTCCCCCAACACAAAGAGCTCCTGCATTAACACAGACTGGCATTCCACTCCTATGTTGATACATTTTGGGGATCTAAATAAACCAAACAAGGCATTTATGACTAAAGAATTTTTTCAATTGTATTCTTTGGACAAATTTTGGTATCTAGCCAATACCTTAATTTTTATTTTTTTTTTTTAAACACAACACAAATGTTGCAGCTCACTGACTGGTAAAACAGTGAGAACATAAAGAACAGTGAGGATTAAAACCACTTTAAATCCCTCCAGCTCTCACTAGTACACTGTACTGGGACAAAATACAAGGGGATACATTGACACCAAGTTCTATTCTCATTTTTAAATGATTCCATAACACGTACAGACTCCAGCACACTGGATAGTTATTTTTGATCTGTGCTGCATTTTAAACACAACAGTTTTTAAAGGAATCTGATTAACTCAGTGTTACAACTGACAGAAAAGTGACAAGGTCCAGCAGAAACAGATGTTCCCTGCAACTTGCTTCTTCCATCCCACGTGTCTTTTAAGCAACATTCAGATTCCATTTGGCACTTCTCCCAATATTTTTTCCCCATCTTTAATGCAATTGTAAGAAAATTTGACGCTTATCTCACTGCTATAAATTTAATAGCAATATTAAAGAACATCACTCACATTAAATCTAAGAAAGTGAGACCATGTTAATGTACATAGTTTTATGCTAATCCCTTACCAGTACTCTTGTGTGCTCTCTTTTGCTTGCATTAGTACTCTGCTCAAAGTAGATTAGTCTGTGCAAACCTGCCATGCCTGCTGCACTCTGCCCAAGGTCTCACCCTGCCCCTGGACCAGCACAGCCACACTGAGCTGTCACAGGCAGCTTGGAGCCCTGGAGCCAGGAGTGCTCCTGTGGCAGCTGGAATCTGGGTTCCTACCTGCACTCCTTACTGTGTTAACTCTGTGCTGCTTCACTTCCTTCCCAGTAGCTGTTAGAGTGCTGTGTTTGGGGTTTGGGATGAGAACAATGATAGTGACATGCTGATGTTTCAGCTGTGCACAGCAGCTCGTGCTGCCCTGCTAGCAATGGGGATGGGGTATGTGGAGCTGGGAGGGGATGCAGCCAGGACAGCACACCCCAGCTGGCCAAAAGGAACTCCCACAGCACATGGCATCATGCTCACCAGAAAAACTGGGAGGGAAAGCTGGCCGGGGTCCACTGCTTAGGAACAGGCTGGGCATCCCTCGGGGGGTGGTGAGCAGGTGTTTTTTATCTGCATCACTTGTTTTTCTTGGGTTTTATTTCCCTCTCTCTTTTTATTTTCATTTTCATTATAATTTAGTATTATTATTGTCATCATCATCATCATCATTATTTTATTTCAATTATTAAGCTGTTCTCAGTCCACAAGTTTTCTCTGATTCTTTTACCCATCCCATCAAGAGGGCAGTGAGCAAGCATCTGTGTGGGGTTTGGATACTGTCTAGGGTTAAACCATGACAATCTGGAAACATGAGTCACTGCAAACCAAAATGCATGCCAGTTATAAGAGTATTAGCACAAAGAAATAGCAGTATATTGTAGAGGAACCTAAAAGAAATATATGTTAGTAGTACTGTATGGAAAAGTAAAAGATTTTAGGTAGGAAGTTCCCAACCCTATCATCATATCTGCTCCACGTGAAAAGCTTTAAAACAAAAGAAGGGAATGTATGTGTGTGTATATCATACAGTTTAATAACTCTGCTGTAACTACAAATTAATTCAAATCTTGTACTTGCATTAAAAATGAACTCTATCTATTTTATGTTGATCATTAAGTAAGAATATTTCACACTAGAGATTTGTCATATTAGGGAGAATTGAAACCACTTATATCAATTAATTGTATTATACATAATCTTTACATAGATTATCAAAAATAATTTAGATTCTATATTAAGGAAATATTAAATATGAATTCTGCAAGGAGTCATGACCCAAAGTCATGCCTATATAATATTTTGGAATATGTAAAGAAATGACAAAGAAAGATGCAAAACAAAAGGTGGTTGTGAGAATCCTTCAGGGAAATTTCTCCATTGAAAAATGCAGTGTAATACAACAAAAATATTTCATGCATTCATATCAGTGTGCTTAGGGACAAGGACACAGAGGTGGGAGGGAGAAGGAGGGGTTACAGCCTGGTGGTAGCAACAAGCGCAAGAAAGGAGGCCCTAAATCCATCAGGATGAGAACCTGAAGCTGTTTCTCCTTGCCAGACAGTTTTGTTTTGGACTTTCCTTACTCCATTCTTCCTTTTTAAGATACCTCTGCTTCTAAAAACAACAACAACTACTACCACCATAACAATATAAGCTTTTAATTTTTAATATTAAAAAAAACTTTCAAGACCTTGAAGCCTTAGTATTTTTCACTCATTCTCATTTTCATAGATAAATTCATCCTACTAACCTATTAAAAACAAAGTCTTGTAAAGTCCAAAGAAACAGAGAGTCAAAGAAAGATGGATTCTATCTGAGAGTATCAGGAAAAGGAGTCCAGGAGCATGAGTTTATTACAATTAAGGAATTTTGAGCATCACCAGTACAAATGCCTACAACACAATCAATTCCAAAAGCTTTTTGAGTACTGCCCCAATTTTCATCTCTGTACAGGGGCTGGCAAACTGTTCAAAGCAGCAGGAAGAATTTCTGCAATGGGACAGGACCACAGGGGCTGGAGCACCCCAAGACATGAAGAAGTGTATTAGAAACCACCAGAAGTCCAGATAAAACTATAATGATCTAGAACGAGCTTTACTGTTCCCTCTGGTTCTGCATCAGGGCAAGATTCTTGCCATGGGAAAGGGAAATAAATACTTATTTAATACTTGGTTATCTCTTCAATAAAATGAGCTTTGAACACAGTTAACAAAAAGGAGTCTAAATTAACTGTCAATTATTTATTTAGGGGCTGTACCACCCCAGATGAGCTGAAGCAGTCACACAAGATAACACCAGCAATATCACTTAGAGGATACCTATTTTTCTCAACCCAGAGAAGGCAATAACCTACTCTACACAAGACAGCAGTGATGCACAACCTCAGAGTTACCATGTCTGCCTTTACAGACCAGTAACATTTCATATATAACTGTCATGACGCTTCCACAAAAGTACAGATCTCCTGCATGTCAAAACACAGAGCTTTAAGATTGCTTATCTTCCCTCAGAGGAAGAAATAGTAAGTCTCTGCCACAGCAGCCTCCATGGGAGCATGTCCATTTTCATGTTTTGGCACAGTGCAGTGCCTGGCATTCTTCACACAACCTGCAGATAGCCCAGATACTTCTTGGAAAGAGATTTCAGTACAAGCCTCCCCAGAATGTTATTGGAGCCCCATTCAGTTCTGGCTATAACCTTGAAATAACCGATAAAAGGGTTTTTGACATGCTAACTACCAGATTTACAAGCAGTAAGTGTACATGTTATAGATCAAATTTCAATAATGCTATAACCTTTTTTTCCAGAAGGAAATATATACTTAGATGAATATTTCTGATTTTGTAAGAGTTCTGCGATCACCAAGCAGTCCACAAAGAGAATTCCTAAAGCCAAAATAAATTACTAACTTTACCTCTGAATAATTCTGTGCTTCAGTGCCATATCATCCTCACATCTGTCATTACCCCATGCCTTTTCCACGCAGGACAAGTTGAAATAGGGGAAGCTTCAGAAGTCCCAAAACCCCCCGGATGTCAGGACCCCATGTGCTGCCAGAGAGATGTCTCAGCATGTTGCAAATGCAATTTGAGAATTCTGGACTTGGAAATGGGCTGTTTAGCTCTGGGATGATGCAGAGAATCCATTAATTAACAAGTGACAGGAGACATACCCATCTCTCCACTTCACCATCCCACCGGGAAGCGAGAGGAGCGCTGAGCATCCCCAGAGCACAGAGGCAGCCTGTGGGGCTGGGGAATGAATGTGACTGCAGCTCCATTCGCTGCTGTGCAGCTCCCACCTTTCAGAGGAGCTGAGACTTCATCAGCTTCTGCTTCTGCCAGTCAGCTGAGACTTTTCTCACTGTCTGAAGTGCAGAAAAGAAAGGGAAAGCAGCAATGCCATGCCGAGGGAAGGGCTGCTTGTTACATTAACATAAACAAAGGCATCAGAGACAGACCATATTCAACAGGAATATTTCCTCATTGAGGAAAGTTGTCAACAATTTAATCCATTCTGATACAAATTTTGATGCAAATTTTATTTTACTTTATTATTAAACCTGAAAACAATCAGCAGAACACAAATCAGAGTATTTGCAAAACCCAGAACAGCGCTCAGCCTCAAAATTTCAAACATTCTGGAAAAAGACCCTTTCAAACCTTTCTATTCAGTAAGCATCCCTAGGACTGCCTGTCCAAGAGCAGGCAGTGTGACCAGGCTGTCACAGAGCCAGGGAACCCAAACCTGGGCAGGGTTAAACACCAGCTCTCTCATCCCCGTTCCCTCTAGCCACACTTAAGGAGGGCACAGTGGCTGTGTCTCACCACCAGGGAATGCACCACCTTATCTCTAGATACAGGAACTTTAACCAAAAGCTTCCACCAGTTACACTGTGAAAACTTTGCTTCAGAAAAATTAAGGGAATTAAAAATTCCCGGCACAGAGATGAGCATTGCTGAGAAGTCCAACCCAGCTCGGACTCCAGCCTTTGATCTTCTCCCTTCCCTTCCATTTCTTCGCTCGAGGCACATGGATAAAATTAGAAGCATGCACATAATAGTGATCTTCATTCAAACAGTTCCTTGTTTA
This sequence comes from Pycnonotus jocosus, assembly GCA_013400435.1. Taxonomy (NCBI): domain Eukaryota; kingdom Metazoa; phylum Chordata; class Aves; order Passeriformes; family Pycnonotidae; genus Pycnonotus; species Pycnonotus jocosus. The sequence goes on along the minus strand of VWYP01030987.1, from coordinate 29,340 downwards.
CCCTCTGCCACCTACTTTGTCTACACCTTTCTTTCAAGTATATCATACAATTACTCTTTCCCACCCACTCTACATTTTAAGTGACATTTGATTAACAAATAAATTAACCCTTAATAAGAAAAACTATTGTCTAAATAAGCACTAATACTTTAAATTAAGTACTTTAAATACACCTAATTATGTATTTAATCAGGATTAACAGGACATGCATAGTATGCTAACTAAACACAAAAATTAGATTACTTAAAAGGTATTTATTAGGTTTGAGAATTATATAGAAAAGGAGAATTTTTACAAGCTGGCATATATGATAATTCTAATTTACTTTAAATATCACTAATGAAATAAATGCTTAAGTCCAGTGATATATACTATACCATACTTGCTTTGTGTCTAAATATACATATGTCACAAAAATAGGATTGCTTCCACAAGATATACATAAACATACTTAACCTGGAAGCATACAGCTGGCTTCTCATATCCCACCTCTCTACCTCAGAGCCTCACTGGCTTATTTCTACTGGAATTTGGGAAATTATGGTCTGCAGAAAACACAAGCACTTTGAAATAATTTTCTATTCAAATTCAGATCAATCTTTTATTTAATCCCCCCTCCCCTATTTTTTTCCTCTCCCTTCTCCCTTGCCTGAACTTTTTACAGACTGGAAATCCATCAGAGCTGCCCAGGGCTATGCCTGCTGGAAGCCTGAGGGTCTGTCTGGGAATTCTCCTTGTGTTCAGGGCTGGGTTGTTCCAGTGCAGATGTAAATCCAGAGAGCCGAGGCCTGGGATGTGGGGCAGCTTTCTGGTGTGGCTACCTTCGAGCTGCAAGTGCTGGCAGGCAGCCACGGAGCCACGCAGGTGACCTGGCAGGGAACCAGACAGATTTACAATGAAAATCTGCTTAGCAGGCTAGGTTCTCTGGGAAGATTCATTGAAAGCCAGATGTTTTTGTGAAATGTTTTGCTTTTGACGAATCGGCATTTTCTGATGGAAAAAAAAAAAAAAAGAAAACGAAAAACTTTCTCTCCAAAAATTTCCTCTTGAGCTCTGCCGGCAGCTGCTACTGCCAGGAGGAGCCAACAGTGACACGGCAAGGTTGGGGACAGTGTCCCAGGGCCCCACAGCTCCTGACCCCCTCTCTCTGACCAGAGCTGTCCAGCACAGCTGAGCTTCCAGGATGGGTCCTGCTGTTCTCCTCCACCCATCACAGCAGTGGGAACTGGGAACCCACAGCCAGCCACCCTCAGTACTGGTGTTCAGACACAAACACTGGCTCCACACCAAGCAGAGCAGCAGCAAACACTGCAGTATATTCAGGGTGTCTCAGGAGCCCTCTCTCCTTGCAGCAGCCCCAGTGTGGACACCCAGCAGGTTGGCAGTCCCCTGGGGATGGATGCTCCAGGTATCAGCATCACAACTGCCTTCCTCCTCCTGTCCCAGTGCTGCAGTTTGGGGGTGGCACAAGAGCTGCTGGTGGGGTGCCCCTGCCTCAGGCTGTGCCATGCCCCCAGCAAATCCAGCAGAGCCCCGGTGACAGCACCCCAGGAACCTGAGGAGCTTTAACTCCCAGCCCTTCCTGCCACCTTCTGCTGTGTGCTGACACGAGCAGCAAAAGGCAGCCGGCGCTTGACAGCTGAACACAGCTCAGACGGATAACGGCTTGTGTCTAACAAAGCCACTCCTAATAAAAGAAATAGGCATAAAAGCAGAGAAAAGGACTGTGCTGCACACAGGGCTGGGGGACTCACTGAATGTTGGTGCTTCTTTCATACCAGGAGTTATCTGGAAGTGGCACTGAAGGCGAGCACATGAAAAGTGCTGATGAAAACTCTGCTTTAAAGACTTATTTTTCTGAGGCAAGAAATGCTGTATGTCTTTCTCTCAGCAGCAAGCCAGACCCACTACTTTATTTCTGGTGCTAAGTAAATGGTGCACATTAAATAGTCACTAGGTCTTCAGAAACTTCACCTCCAATGTTATTTTAAAGGCGTTACAGCTGCAAAAAGCAATGTCATTTGATTTTCTAGACATAGCTATCTTTCAAATTAAAGGTTTTATTTTTTTGATACACAAATTAAAAAAAAAAATCTCTTGAATCCATCACATTCAGAACATCTGTCTGTCCCAAAGTCTCAAAACATTAACACATTCTTTGACTGTAAATATGTTAGAATATCCAAATAACTGTGTGTCAAATGTGACACTTTCTTGTGCTAGTGAAAACCAGATGAAATTCATCAACTTCAGTAGATTGCAGATTTAGAGTTCTGTAAATAAGGGAAAAAATTGGCCCTGCACTTTAATTAACATTTTAAATCAAATCTGCATTTGAAAATGTGCCAAAATTGGAAGAGATCATAAATAACCTTGGTCTGCAATATTATACTAGAACACACTTGTGCCTTCTTTGCTTTAAAAAAAATGTGGTTTTTATCAAACCATAATTATGGTTGTGCTTGAAATGATCCCCCTTAAATTCTTCAGGAAGGTTAAATGAATGAAATGGCTGAATATTAATATTTTCCCTTTAGTCAGGGATTCAAAACAATTCCCAACAAAACATGAGGGCCGGCAGATTTGGAGGGCTGTGTCATTAACAGCCGCTGTCATTATTCTGCTTACACGCTTGTTCTGCAAAGACCATATTTTCAGTAATAAATAATGTTTTGAAACAAACAGGTGATTTCTGTAAGAAGAATCGACAGTATTTTTTGAAGGCAGTGGTTTCTGTAGAAACCTTTCCTCTCTTTGTCCTCTCCTATCTGCAGGGTATTGACAGCTCTGACAAGACTTTGATTATCTAGTCAGCAGGAGCCTGAGACTTGTCACTTGTCAGGTGTGAGCCGGCAGTCACGCCGCTGATGAAACAATTGAAAGGAGATAGGCTGAGCATGAGGAGGATCAGGGTCATCAAGCCCAAAATGTACGCCTGTCTAGTAAGGGGATGGCTTACACCCTCATTAATGACTCCAATAAGGCAGGAGAGGGAGGCGGGGAGGAGCTGGAGCAGGGAAATAAGAAATGCAGAGGTTGGGGATGGTGGAGAAACTCCACTTGTCGACATTTGTTTCTTGCCTGTGGCTCTGCAGTGACCAGAGTCCAGCAGCCCCAGGAGAAGCTGCAGATCCACCAGCACATTGCCACTCTGCACCCAGCCCCTCCTGCTGAAGGTGAGGGGTAAGGTAAAGGTGACAACCTGCCTGTCCTCCCACGCCAGGTTTCCAAACTGCACTGCCCAGCAGTGAGGGTGAAAGGCAGGGTGGGTCTGCTCCTGCACCTGTAACAGGCTGGTACCCTGGGGGTTGATCCCTACTGGAAAATTAACAGCAACCCCACCACTTCAGAGTGACTGTGTTTCAACTGCCCTTGGCATTACACAGAAATCCCAGCTGTGACAAATGCCTGTGGTCTGTGATTGAGAGGTCTGGGTGCACAGGGGTGACGTCTGCTGCCCTTGCTGTCCCACCTCTGCTGAGGACACCTGTGCAGTCATCTGAGCTTCTGCACTGCACAAGTGACACTCCAAGAGAGGCACAGACTAATCCAGAGACAGGCTTAGCCAAAGAGGCCAATATAGAACAATAGCCGTTGTCTGGCAATTGGCAGGACTTAACAAAATGCTTTGTACAAAGATGTCTGTAATCCATAACTAATATCCTGTCTGTGTATATCATACACAAACGGTGGGTCAGTTGATAGAAGCTTATCCTAAGAACATTTCACACAAAACTGGATTAGTACAATGTGCTTTGCACTGGAAAATCATTCACAAACTTCAGCTCATGTAAAACCAAGGACTTTTTTTGGTTGGTTCTTCACACGTCAGACACTGCTTGTTTTACTGTGATCTGCAATACTTACCTATTCATATTAAAATGCTGTTCAAAGTATGCTTCATAAGAATTAACAGGCAAAATACTGCTGCCCAGAAAGTCTCTCTTTTAAATTTAAATGACAGCATAAATTATTATGCACATTTAGTTAAAGCCACAGGAAAAATCATGAGTATCAAGGACACAATCTGTCAGTTAAACGCATGAAAACCTGCAATCATGTCACTGATTTCCGCACTTTCTCTTCAAGTCTGTGAAGATGTAAAGCCACTGACATCATAGTGTGGGGTTCCCATCACAAGAATAAATTGTGATGTGCATTTACTAGTTTATGTGAGCCCCAAACCTTTGCAATAAGTTTGGGAGTTTTCTACTGTCCCTTATAAAACTGATTACTGGTGTTCCTTAAATCTCTGGGATATTTAGATGTATGGATAAGATAAGCATGGATTAACTATGTCTGACTATGCATATCAATTGAGGAGAAAATTCAGCTCTGTGATAAGGCAGCAGTGAGAACCCACAAGGCAGGACAGGCAGAAGCACAGAGGAGAGGAGGCTGAAGGTTTCTGACACTGGCACATGATGGGACACACCATGGCAGGGAAAAGGTGGCTGGCTGAGGACAGGCAAGAAAAGACATGGCTGAGATAGTCAATGTGAAATGTCAGAGGCAGACATATCAATTTAAACTTTTTTTTCCCCTCTTTTTTTAGTAACCCTGTAGAGCAAGTTTCTTTATTGGCATGAATGGGGAAGCAGGTGCCTGTAGCCCCATGCAGCAGAGGGTGGTGCACAGCACCATCCCTGTGGAACGAGGGATGGGTAAAACCTTTCCTGCACAGCTGAGCACTTGTCACCCACTTGTCCAAACCAACAGTGAGACATTTTCACTGAGGAATTTTGAAGCTCTTCATAGAAGTTTGTTGCCACTATCCCAGTCACAATTTCCTGTGCCTGAAGGAGAGAGCATTAATGAACTGAGGGGTGCACACTCACTGTAATTCCCTGTATCTAAATGCAGAAGTTTATGGAGTTTCCAGTATTGCTCAAAACTGGAAAACAGCTTAGAAAATACCATGTACAGAGTTACTTATGCTGTAGTTTTTAGAGGTACCTATCATGGTGAAAATGATACCTGAATTTCTTTATAGGAGAACTAGTTCTGGACTGCTAACCACAGATCCAGAATGGAATGGATCCTTGATCGGAGAGTGACAGCATGATAAATAAAGTGCTCACTGAGAATACCAGGGAGCAATGGATGACAGGTGCTGATCAATGAACTATCAAGCATGTTTTCAGCCATCAGTTTATTGTTATTAATACTTTAACTTAATCTCCAGCTTTAAAATAAACTATAATGCATTCACTGCTGTCTTTCAGATTTGGTTTCTCCTCTCTAAAACACTGAAGCAGAAACACAACAGGAGAATGATGAATATTCACTAATGTCATAAACCCTTTGAAAATAATTACTTATACCATTCTTGGGAAGGGACTGGGCTTGGCTGAACACAGAGGAAGGTCTCATCTCACCTGCCTACCCTGAGGCCCCACACTGTCCCACTGTCATCTGAAAAAGTAAATAGTGGGCTCTTGAGACTAAACCTTACCATGCAGTTAGTGAGCATTCAGTCAAAAACAACACCAAGGAGCAGGCCTGAAACTGGGTGATGCTCAGACATTTCCACACTGGTTTCTAACTCGTTGACCTCCCAGTGCAAAGCCATACCCTGTACTTGCTCCCACCTCAACATTATCTGAAATAAGTGACATTAAGATTTTGGCTGCATTTGGCTGGCTGCTAGGTTGCACAAGCACAGTGATTCAGTGAGGTGCAGAGGTTAGCTAATTATTCTGATATCACCAATAATTTCCTGAGCAATATGCCAAGGGCTCTACAACACTAATAAGAATTCAGCTCCTTCATCACTCAGGAAGAACCCATATCATAATGGCTGGCTTTGATTTCATGTTATGATTGTTTTGCATTTATTCGAGTTTTACATTTTCAAGCTTTTTTTGGTTTTGTTTTTGTTTAAATGGGAACACTTTACTGCAGTCAAACCTGAAAAACTGTGTTAGCTCCAAGTAAAGCAAAGCTTCCTTCAGCTCCAGCCAAAATACTGAAACATCTCATCCGTGGAAGAGCATCCTATCCCCATCTACTGCCAATCATAATAATTCATAAAGGGTGCCACAGAGATTTAAATGTATCATTTGATCACTTTTTCAGCTCTTGCCAGTATGTTACAAGAGCAGAGTTTGCAGGAAGATCAAACCAGAAAGCTATCAATGCTCAGGTATCAATATATATAATTTCTAGAATGCAAAATCCCCCAGTTAATATAAAAAATTGTGGAAATTGTTGGCAAATTAAAGATGGTTGTTATAGATTCCAAAAATATTTTTGCTTTCAGCAAAATACATTTTTAATTACTTTCCTACTAGCTGTCATTTTTCATAAACCAGTCTAGACAACTCATGCCAAATCATGCAAAAACTGATCTCAATGAAATGCTTTCCTTTAGCACCAAAGACCAGAAAATGTTCTCATTCTTTTTCTGTTTTTTTTTCTTTTTTTTTTAACATATGGAATTTAATAAAACACTTCTAGATAAACTTTTCTGTTTTGTGGAGTGTTAAAAAAAAGTCAAAACTTCCCTTTAAAAATGGGGTCTATTTAAATATCAAATAATACCAAATAATTCTTTTTCCAGTTTAGAAATAGACTTGAAAATATAAATATGCACATCCACATCTCATTTTTACTCTCCTCTGAATTCAAACCTTTTCACAAAACATTATTATACCAGCAAAATCTGCATCAACACTTCTAAGATGTACATATATGTTTCCACCACGCCTTTTATCTCATTTGAGATATCATATGATATTTATCTCATATGTTGAACATAATGGAAAGGAGGCAGAAATGGTGAAAAATAATCTGAATTTCTATTTGTTTTCCACTTTTAACTGGAATTATTAAACTGCACTATAGCATTCAGAAGTAAAGAATTATGTATAATAAAGAAAGTAGATTTTGCTTTTAGCGTCATAATCAATGTCCAAATCTAAAATTGATATAATTGACTATTAATTAATTCCCTTGATATTTTCATTAGCACATCCAAGCAACAAGTCTTCTGTTTGGCACTTCTGAATTATTCAGGAAGTACTCAGATTGCTATAATGAAGGCGTTACTGCCTGATACTATGCTAGCTAATACAGTGAAATTCAAGGCATGCTTTTATTTTTCTATTCTGATTGGACAACCAAAGATTTCCCTAAAGATATGTGAAATGCAATTTCAGACACACACACACACACACACAATCCCCCCCCAACAACAACAAAGTAAAGAAAAATGTCCAAAAATATTTTTTGTGAAAATAATCCAGCTCTATACTTTTAATAATTGTAGCTTTCTTCTAAGTCCTGTAACACTGCAATAAGGTAGGCTGCTGTGGGTGGCACCTAAACATGTTTTGAAGGCTCCTTAGGTCTCAGGAGCTGCCTCACAGTCCTCCAGAACCCAAAATGTTTGCAGCAGCCTAACTGCCTGAATGACAAGCATAGATTTAGCAGTGCCATTGCCCTTTCTATCTGTCCCTACATTAGCAATGTGACCACGATACTCACTCCTAAAAATAACTGAGGAAACATCAGGGGCTTCACCCACGTAAATCCTGTCTGATGTCAAATGTCGATTTTTGCCAGGGTAAACTAACCAGGAGAAAGTTAGGAATACTCTTTCTGGATTCCTTAGTTTGTGGCTGTGTCAAAAGCCAGGAAAGCTAGTAGGGCACATGCCAAACTTGGCAGTTTTGTATCCTTTCTTAACACTGGGGTTTCTTTTCTTGTAAGGTACTAAGTGGCAGAAATCCCATAAATCTTGCCATTCCAAAAAGAAAAAGCTTGAGGGGACTGGGTGGTACATTTGATGGATGCACTGTCCTTAATGCACTAGCCTTTTCCCTAAGGGATTATGGTTTTGAATTTAGTGCAGAGAATGAACTGTTCCTCCACTGATGGCAGTAAAAGTTTATCAGCAAAGGGTAGTTTTACCTTTCAGATCATCATTGTGTTCTCTGACACAATCTTACTCTGCACAGATCCTTCAGTGCCACTCACAAAACCAATAAACAGCCACTACATTGGCAACTCAGGTTTTTTTTTGGTTGGTTGGTTTTGGGTTTGGTGGTTTTTTGGGGTTTTTTTGGGTTTTTTTTTTTGTTGTTGTTTTTTTTTTTTTTTTTTTTGTAACAGAATGCTACTAGTCCTAATTAATTGAATATTTGTCACTTGGGCACTATCTCCCATATGACAATCTCCAAAGACCTTACAAAGATTAATGACACCCCATTATATCAATGAAGCAGAAAGAACAAGGATGAGTTCCCCCCTCACTGAGATGCACTCTCATCTGGGGGGGAACAAAACATCCTCTTAAAGTGTTATCACATGGAGGAATTGGGCCTTGAGGAATGAAGAACCACCCAGTTACTGTGAGTGAAATACTGGTCCCGCAGCACTGAGGTTGATGTTATCAGGAGCTGGTCACTGAGTGGATCTGCTCTTCCCAAGCCTCCTGTGGCTGCAGAAAGACATGGCACAGCTGAAACAGAGGAAAGTGGAGGAAGTTTTGCTGATACTCCTTGAGAAGGAGACTTTGGTACCACAAGTTAACATTAACAGGGACATGGGCAGACACTGCCCTGAAAAGTGGAACTAAATTCTGGGGTTTGAGACAGAATATGAAAACACATGACACCTTCAAACATTGAAATCACCTTGCTGCCGTGCAGAAGGCTGAATCACAATCCATGTGATTACCAACCCTGACCAAAAATTTCAAGGAAGCAGTTGAGGAGATTCCATGTCACCATTCCTGCCTAGCCCTTTGGGAAAAGGGCTCTCTTACTGTGGTGGTGCTTTTTCAGTCATGTTCTCCTTTTGTAATTCAGTTGTTTGTATTTTACAGTTCTATGTAGCCCAGTTTTCCCCTTGGTTCATTCCACTCTCCCCTCTATGTTTTCCTGCCCCTGAATTGGTTTTCCCCATCAATCAGAGTTGTTTTCCCCTTGGACTCCCTTGTCAATCCCTTTGATCCCTGCCCCTGGGGCCTGCCTGTCATTCTGGGGCCTCTCCCTGCCTCTGGAAGGTTCCAGGGAAGGCTCTGGGTGATTGGGCTGAGCCTTGGGGAATCTCCCCCTGCCCTTTATGATTTGTCAGCCTTACTGTGTGTTATGTTGAGAGCCACCCCCTGCTTTCTCTCCATTGGTCCTTTCCCCAAATCCACCCCTTTCTCCTCCTCCCATAAAAGTTACTGTAACCGGGTGCTCCTCGCTCTCTGAGGCTGACCTTCTGAGAGAGAGAGAGAAGTCCTCCGTGGCTGTCCAATATACCTCAGACCCCTGAGAGAGTCCCCTTTGAGAGTCCTCTTTTTTCTCCTCATATCGCTGTTCTGTGTCCAAAGGGGAGCCAAAGACCCCCAGGGTTGGCAAGGTTCTCCAGAGGACTGAGCCATACCTTCACTGTTGCCGATGTGCCTGGGGCCAGCCAAGCTGGCAGAGGGTGTGACCTTGCCATCTTACCATAGGGAATGGCCCTGCGCTGACATGGAGAGCTTGTGCTGGTTGGAGGAGAGGAGGGACCCCACAGCCATCACTGCCAGCCTGGCCCTGCGGTTGTTGTCTGCCCCATATCAGTGTCCATGACAGCAAGGGAAGGACATTTACACCTTCTCCTTGTTCCATGGCCACCCCACCAGTGCTGGCTGAAACCTGACCTCTTTTTTTGTAGTTCCTGTGTCGATGGCTGCAGTTTGAAATACAAAAACGATATCGTTCAACATTTTAAAAAGAGCTTCCTAATACACGTTGGATAGCTCTATCAGTTAATTTGAACTTGCTGTAAAAAAAAGCCACATTTTTAGATTTGATTCTCCTGGTCTTAAAATATTAATCAGACACATGCTCGGTATTTTTTTTTAATCCAACTGTCTCTAGAATGCTTATTGACAATTTACAAAAAGAGGTTAGAAATAGTAAAGGGAAATATGTAAGTAATTATGGTCCTAGTATTGCAGGGCCAAGTGAAGTAAATTAATGTAATGCAAACATTTTGTGGATTTGTTTAATTATTTGCAAGTACAGTTAAATCTGCAAGTACAATTAAATCATAGTGCAGTAGATGGGGGGTTATAAATGGGAGTGTACCTAATGAGTCTTTTCAGAACACTCAAAATTCTTTGCAAAATAGGGATATATTTCCAGGTTGTTTATATCCAGTTGCTGAATAGATGACTGCACGCAGCTGTGGCTACATTCCAAAAGCTTGGGAACAACTTTCAGTTAGCTACCAATGAAATTCTGTTTATGCCAGTGAACATCAGAAGGCCTTTCCCCCTTTGTTTCCCACGGATCTTCCCTAAAGAGGTGATGGAGACTTTGCGGAGATATGTGTGGCCCAGCAGATCAAAATGAACCAAAGGGAATTTCACTGGCTCTGGGTGGTACCTACAGTGATTTCTGATCTGCTTGAGGAGTTACTGTCTGTGGATTCTGGATACCCAAGAGGGTATTCATATTCCAGATCTAAGAATACACAGATCTTGGAGAGTTCCTGAAAAGCTACAGCATCACGGCTCTGCCACCGCTGGAGTCGATGACTTCACCCCAGAGCTCACAGGGAGCAGTGACAGACCAGTGCCTACGACTTTAGAGAATTCAATCCTAAATTACTACAGTGTCAAGCAAAACTAATTAACTAGTTCTGTTTAAATATATAAAATTATAGAGCGCTACTGCTAAACTAAAAATAATGTGGCAAACAAAAAATTTTGTTTCTGAAATATATTGTAATCAACAATTCAGTGTCCTGAAATTATAATTCAGATTTCACATGTTTATATTCAAATACTATGTAATTTTTCCTCTTTTTCCTTAAGAATAACAATAAAAAAAGTTCTGACCCAGAAAGTATTATGAGAGGTATCCGATGTGTCTTGAGCTCCAAACAGTCAGAATAATTCCAAACCTAAAGGATATTCAGTTACATTTGTACCTGTCTGAGCACTGTATAGCATGAAATACCCCCTGTGCAATGGAACTCATCGAGAGCTTTCTGTCTTCAACTCACAGAGTTGAGACATGTTTTTAAAGTGCATCTTTGACTTTGGTTCTTCAAAGAAATCCTGAGAAGAGGTGCAAATGGAGAGACTGTTCGAAACACTCCAAAAGGCCTGTGTTCTTCCAGAGACTATTAATTACCAACCGAGCTGCCAATCCCTTCAGAAATGGATCAAAAAGCCACAGAAAGCAGTGACTTAGCAAAAAGAAGCAACTTCCCATGTTTTGTTTATTTAGAGAGAAACTTTTTTCTTTTTTTTTTTTTTTCTGCATTTCCAGGAATTTCTCAACTAGTGGCAGATGTTCTGTGTTGCACAGGCTCTTACTCTTTTAAGGGGATGAGCAAACATGTATAGTATTCAATAATGCATTGGAATGTCATACCTTTCAGGCATTGCCCCGCCCCTGTGAGGCCATCAGCCCTTTGATATTTCTAGGTTTAATATTACTTGAGACCAATCAACCACAAAATTTGCTTTTCGTTGATCTTTTTCCAAAATTCACAGCACATCAGCATTACTGATTACAGCTTGGCATCATTTCTGGTGGTTACTCCACTCATGCTGGATGGGGCTTTGGAGGGAGAGGGGTGGCTTGGTTAATTTTTTAAATTTTTTAATTTTTTTTTTTTTTTTTTATGAGGAGAAAAAAAAAACTTGACCCTAAGGAACCCAGCTTTGTGCTGCTGAGGTTTGGTGTACAAAGCTAGAGACAGAGTCCTGCCTGCCTGGCTGAGTGCTGATTGACCTGCAGGAGGATGTGTGTGAGCCTGCCTGTGGGGGAGGGAGATTATCAGCGAGTGAAGGATCTGCTACTAGCCTTTAAATTGAAAGCTTTATAAAAGCTCTGTGCTTTTATAACTGATGTTTTATAGATGTAAAGTGCTCACAGCCTCAGTGACAGCATCCACCATACCTTTCTGAAATGAACAGGCACCTGACCTCAGCTGGGTCTTTGATGTGGTGGCTTCAGCTCTCACTATGTAAATATGTTTATTTGCTACAGAAGCCAGTTCTTTAGGATGAATGACTACGGCTCTCATAGGGATATGAGAGTGTGGGGGGACTTTCCACAAGCAGAAGCCTCTCTGACCACTTTTGTTTTGGACATCTTAGATGGGAACCACTGTCTGATACACTACTGAGAGTCACATGTGCATGTTGTTTTCTATCTGCTTCTCTATATGTACGTGGTTTTCACCAATTCAGAAACTTGGGTAAGCTCCTTCTATCCAAGGAGATGGAAGGAGTTTGGCTCCTTCTCTGCCAAACTGGGATGGAATAAGATTTTAAATAATGTGAAAAATAATTAGGAAAAAAACCCCACTTTATTTTTAAAACATTTCCAATAAATAGTGCTTTAGCTGTCACTCGGGAGACCAAGAGTATTTTAAATTGATTGCTGTTTCCAAAAATCAATACTACCCACACATCCCCAAGGTACTACTCTCCAGTCAGGACACAGAGCAGGCTCCCACTTCTCCCATGGGTGAACCTTTTGCAGAATTAGGACTAAAAACTACAAAAGATCTGCTTGTAATGCTATTAAAGCAACACAGGTGTAGTAAAGCGCATAGGATGTCACACAAGGAATCGATGGGTTAAACAGATCTCTTTTCAGGTTTAGGATTTGTATGAGGAAATGATGTACATGTAGCCAGGCGCCAGCTGAGGACATGGTGTGCACTCTGACAATGGCTTTTCTCCTTATCTAGAATCTTTTAATAAAGTGTTAATTATAAAGGCTTCTCAACTCATTGTTTAGAGTCCTAAAGAGAAGCACACTTTTCCTGTCAAACACGAAGGGTTTGCAGCAAGGGAATTTGTCTTGTAGCAGTAAGCTGTATTTTCCTGGCAAGTGATTAATTTAAATGGGCTGGAGCTGCCCTGACGTCCTGCAGGCCCCAGGCTCCCTGCCCTGAAAGAGACCACAGCAAACCATGCCAGGGACTTGCCACTGATGCCATGCCTTGGAGGGGTGTGTCTGCAGAATTTTATAGGTAGGACACATGCCCATGTTGAGGCTTTTCCTAGCAAGACCCAATGATCAAACACTGCCCAGGGGAAAGGCAGAGAACCAGCACATTTAATCCTTGCTCAAGCCTGCAAGTCTGTGGTCTGTTGTTTGGTGAGGGATGGTGTGCAGGTCTCCTCCTCCAGACAATTCATTACTGTAAACACCTCTACCATGTCCTCTGGTGCCACTGGGAGAGTAAACAGGTTGGCAGATAAATACAAAATTACCTGTAATAGGGGTATCAATATGCACTTCCATTAACTTTACCCAAAAATTTTTGAAAAGTGTGGGGGAAAGGAAAAAAATACTCAGCATCTGAAAGCAGCACTGTCTCTAGTATGACACGCCATGTAAAGTGAACCTTCAAAGGAAAAATAATATCACTTTGTAATGCTGATATTTTGCTGAGTTATTTATTTTATGACAAAACAGCATTGTGCTATGTGAACAAATATGAATTTACTGCTTTTAAATAAGCAAATAAGTAAACAAAAGTAGATCACTGTAGAAAACTTCCTGTAATACTTTCAATAGATGATTACAAAAAGCAGTTAACTGAGAAATAATCTGGGTTATTCTGTTATTTTCTCTGACCTGTTAGGGGTATTACCTTAACTCCATAGTCAGGTGTTCATTGCTAAGAGCAGACAGTCCCTGCATGCTTTTGTTTCTCTCACGTCAGACATGAGCCAGCCCTGCTATAAACTCCTTTTTGTCACTTTGTTGCTGGAAAATGAGTGGGGTTCAGCCAGCCCAGTGCCAAAGAACAGCAATGCCCTGGGGTTCAAAGCTCTGAGTTATCAGCTCCAAGTATTCTCAGAAAAAGACATTAATTGCAACTTCAATTTTGACATCGATAAGGTGAAACAAAATAGAATTGGTTAAGAAAGAAGAAATAGCTAAGGCTTTGAAGATGTGTGAACTTCAATATTTGGGATTTTTTTCTGAATGGAGAACTAGAGGAGCAGGGTATGTTTCTGAGACCCAAATGGGCACCAGGACTGCTTGTACTTCACCTTTTAACCAATTAACTGCATCTGCACGCATTTTTTTTTACCAGTGTAGAGGAGCATAGAAGGAAAGCCTTTGAAAGAGAGGTCTTGAAAAACCAGGGAAAGAGCAAAACTGCCTTTTACAGACAGTTCTGTGTTGCTGATCTCACAAACCTGTGTCATACAATTTCTGTTGCCAAATTTATTCCTGCATATTTTGCACCATTAGAGGCAGTTATTGGTAGAGGATTATTGTACAATTCTGTTGCAGCACCATCCAGACAGTCCAAACACAGGGCAATTCACCTCTGCACGAGGTGGGAACCCTCTGGAAAGGGGTAGCTCCTGTTGGAGGCATTCACAGCATGCCTGAAATTGGGTCTGAGGGATATAGGCTGAATTCACACAATGGCTGATGGATATAAACACTTGTGTTCTATTCAGGCAGACATTCAAACACACTGTTAAGTGACTTACTGAACTGAGAGATGGCTGACCAGAATCACTTAATTGTGTAAATGTGAATGCCTCTGTTTTAACCCCAGTCTAACTCTCTCAGCTACTACATCTTCATCATATACAGAAATCTATGTTCCTCTCTGGATCCGCTGCTCTCTGATCAGTACAATGAACCAGAAAAAAAGTTTGCAAACACAATCTAATTCACATTTAAGGACACCTGAGGAGCCCCAGCGCCCTCTATTTGCAACAAACCATTTTGCTAAGAACATTTGCTGTTAATGATCCTTGCTATTAAAATATGCCCATTTTGGCATGGTAACTCTTTCTGTTCCTGAGGTTTGCCCTTTCACCAGGCTGTTGTCTTTATTCACAATGTGTTTTTCACCACACTTCCAGATATTACAATGGTAGACATCACTTTATCTTGAACTTTTAGGACAAGATCTTTTACATATTTGCCCCAGATGTCACACTAGGACTGTGGTCATCATCCTCCAAGACATACAATCACAAAACAGAAGCTGACAGTGTTGCATTCCCTGACATCTGCTGCTGCAAGGACTCTGGAAAAAAGCACTTCAGAGCATGTCATCCAGAAGGGCTGCAGTGACAGTCCTAACCCATGCTTTGCAATCCAAGTTCTTGAGTAATTTTTGCAAATACTACAGATACTGCACATATTTTATATTAAAGATAATAAAAATTGCTGTATACATTATGCCTGCACATGGATGTTTCATGAACTCTTCTGTTGTTTGCTTTTCAGTACTGGCAGATAAGCACCGTGACTCTACCCCAGGTTTTTTATTGAGCAATGCTATGAAAAGATTAATTAATTTGCATACAATATAAATCCACATTCATCTTTTATTATTGCACAATCAGGGAGCTTTAATATAACAAATTCAAGTGCTGCATGGTTTGATTCCTCTTTGTAAAAATACTTAAATACTGCTCATTTGGAAAGAATCTTATGGAAGTTTTCTAAGTGATATATGTGCTATTTGGGAAAACTTTCCTTATAAAATCTCTGTATAACATTAGGATTTCTGATACTCCAAATTCTCTAGGTTCTGAGTATCTCAACAAGAAGAGTGCTTATAAATGTTTTCATCTAAAATTACCAAACTGAACAATGGAGAGAAAAATGAAAAATTAGCTGATACTTGGAATATATGGTCCATCATGAATAGAGATGTAAGTAATAATTTAAAATATATTACTGGTTTTGCTAGACAATTTATATTATTCCTAGAGTACATAATACTCATTCTATTTAAGACTCTCATTAAGAGCATGACTTCCAATAAGCACTAAACCCCCTTTAGATCCAAATTCAAAAAAGTTATTTGAAAATTTATATAAATAATCTTTTAAGGTATTAAAACTAAGAAAGTAGGAAAAGCTGGAGAAATTTGATCTAAGTTTTAAACCTCTTGCATGACAAAAATCAAACTAGAATTCTTTTAAGTACAACACACTGACAATAAGTCTGTTTCTTTTCATAACTTTCCAAATAAAAATATTATTTCTGGGAAGCGTCTTTCAATGCAATAAGGTTCCCTCCTGCAGACTTTCCTTTGGGCTCTTGCAAGAACAACAAAAAATCATAAATAAAAGAGACAAATCAGCTGAAGAAGAAGCAACATTTCCACTTTGCCTAAAATTTCCAGCCCGGTTTTAAAACTCGAAGAGATTTAGATGAGGGTTGGAAAGGATACTGACATTTTGAGTGATTAGTTGAAGAGCACTGAAATATCTTAATTACTTACTGGTAGCAGGGTATTGGTAACTGCAGCTCGGTAAAGGAAGGGGGAGATAAAATGCTTTCTTAAGCACATATGTGATTCTATGTAAATCTGAACTGCTGCCTGAAATGTTTGCCAATAAAGATGAAAGTCCCACAACATAGTCACAACATGATATCTATCATATGGCTTCCTGGCTGTTGTGTATGTTTTTGCTGTGTGTAATTGACTGTGTTGGTGTTTGCACTACCTAGAATTTGCATATTAGCTCAAACACTGTGTTCTTGGTGGGCTGGATCCTGCGAGCTCCTCGGGAGGGATCCAGCTGCCCTGAATCCAAGGGACACCAGCACAAGGCTCTCAGGAGGTGCTGAGTGCTGCATCCATGTTCCCACATTTGTCATTCATGGAACAGAAGGTGGGCAAGCACTCCCATTTGTAGCTGCACAAGCTTTGTTGTTGAGATTTCAGCCTTCAGCCTGAAATACATCAGCTCAGGAGACGAAAAAACATGGGCTCCACCACAGCCAAGGTTTGGGTTATTCTAGAGGCAAAGTTGTGATGAGTACAGGAGTACAGCTCTGAGAGTCAGTTTACTTTCCAAATACCACCATGGATAAGAGTTTCTCCCTTCCTGACCTTTCTCTTTTACAATCTAAAATATGCAAACCTGTGTTTCCGGAAATCGGATTGGAAATTTCTATGAGTTGATTCTGCCAACAAAGCCAATGAGAATAGGGAAGAATTTCAAGTGGAAATCCAGCAGCCACCAACTCTTACAACAAGAATAAAGTCAGGATCATCTTATTACCCTCACTGAAGTGATTTCCCTCAATCCAGCACTTGTGCTCTGTTGTCAGTCCTGGGCTATGCAGTAATCATCCGTCTGTTCTCCGACCACTTCCTCTGCTCACACTAGTAGCACAAAGCAGCTGTGATGAATCAGGGCTGCGAAAAGGGATTTTATCCACTAAGCAAGTACAAATCATTAATAGAAATTACCTTAGTGTATGACTTGGCTGCTTCTTGTGATGCAGCTACATATGTCGCAGCATGTAGGAGAAAGAGGCACAGCAGATGCTACTGGAAGCAAAATCCTGAGAAAGGAAAGATGGCATGTTGCTAGCAGCTCTGGTAAGAGGGGGATGAAAGAAGAAGATGCAGCACTTACTGGACCTGCTGCTGTTGCTATTGAAGCATCTGCTCCATTACCAAGATTAAAGAATGTGTTTCCACTTCTACTGCTGCTACTTCCCTGGTTTGCTTTTTCTATGCTTCAATTTTTTTTATTATTTTCTCGTGAATGAAAGGAAATCTATAAGGTCTCTAAACAGGTTCACATTATGGGCACACAGGGAGGGTGCAGGGATGGGAGGAAAGGATTCCTACACAGAGATGCATCAACACTCTCCCTGAGTGTGTAACAAGTTAACGATCCATTTAAAATAAAATCTTGACCACCAGTTAATAAGGCCTCCTATAGCAAATTTGAGCATAAACAAACACTCATAGAGCAAATGTGAAGTTCAGGGTAGGGTCAGAGTATTTAAGGCAGATAAGTGGGAAATCTGGATTCTAGTCCATACTTTCCCAGACTGAAGCATCCTAAAATACCATATCTAATTAATCAGAACATCTTTCTGACTCACTCCTCAACAATTACCCAGGCAGGGAGAAATAGCATGTAATCAAAGGCTGTAAAAGGGTCCTCCTGTTTTCTGTGCCTGTCATTGAGAACACAAAACATGATTTAGTTTGTGACTAGATGCAGACTGCAAGGATATCAGATTAAATCAGGAGAATATGGTAAATTTTCAGTGGTGGGATAGCAAAGCCAGTGAGTTGAAATTTGTCTGTGCTGGTCCATACCAGAGGAAATAGCATCCCTTGTTCCTAACAAGGATCTGCTGACAAAAATCAGGGCTCAAGACTGATGGCAGCTGGAGAGAAAAGTCCCAATAGCAGAAACCAGTGACACTGCCCAGTCCATAACGCCTCAGAGTCCCTGTCCCCAAAGGAGCAGCTGCTCATCACAACAGTGAAGGTGGCCAGAAAACTGAATTGGCTTTTATTTATAAGGTTTTTGATGCTTTTTTCCCTGCAGGCTGTGTGCGTATGCATTTTCACACACACATTAACATATCCTCCCACACTCTCTGCCTGAGCAGTGGCCATGGGAGCATGTTAAAATCATGGCCCCACCTGTGGGTGATGTGGCTCAGACACGTGGGGCAGAAACTTTGCTGCACACAGACATCACTCCAGAAAAAAATGGATGAATTAGAGGTGCCCTGACAAATGTCCTGCAAGGGCTACCAGCATGGAACAGCTCATTGAAAGCAAGAGTTTAGCTCCTCTCACTTACACCATGATACCTGAAAACACACGGTAAGGTCTTAAACCACTTTTGGTCCAGAACAGCCCTAAGGATATTAACTCCTTAAGGTGGTTAAGGCTCTCGTTTGCCATGAGGGCCTCATCCAAAGCCCAGCAAAATCCCTTAAATTATTTCCATTAACTCCAATGGCATTTGCATCAGGCTCTAAATCCTTACAGCAAAATTTGAAGCAGTTACCTCATTCCACCCTGGAGCTTTTAAACCCTTAAGCAGTCTTAAAGGAAGCTTTGAGTTGATTTGTTAATCACAATGAAGTTAAAACTATGCCAGGTGCCATTGCTAAGCCCCAAACTCCTTTTGAAGATACAGTTTTCCCAGATTTCCTTTGTCTTTATTTGCTTCCTTCATGATTTATAAAAAAAACCCCAAGCAGCCGAGAAAACTAATTAGAACCCTAGATATGCAACATTCATATGCTTAATTTTAATCAAGTGAGAAACTTTCCTGAATAAGTAAGTTATACAAAATTAAGCACATACTTAATTAAGGAGTCACACGATCAAGACAACTAGGGGAAAAGCAGTGACACTGCACATAAGCAGAATGCTACTACATGTAAATAAACCAAAAAAAGGGAAACAATGGGTTTAGCTCAATGTCATCTGGTACAGCAGCTGCAGGTGAGACCTACAAACATAGGTGGGACAAAATGGTTTTTTAGGTGTCCCTGTAAGTTTTTGCTACTGAAGAACTTCAATGTTTTGCAGGATTTGGGCTAAACATAAGATCAACCAGACTTTGATGGAGAAACAAAGATTCCCAGTGTAGCAGTGGGTCCATATTACACAGCCTCTGCTGAAATAACTGCCCCTAATTTTATACAAGCTGAGCATCTGCCCAAATGACATCTTTATTTTACCTTGATTGTACCAGGCTTTTAAAAAAAAATTTACTCCACTGTTTCTGTTTCATATCGACTCAGAAAGTAAAGCCAGAAAAGGGAATTTTCATGTAAGTTACAAGTTATTTTGCTGCTCAGAGAACTTGGCCTGAAAATGAGTGATAAGTGAATAAAATGAGATGCCCAGAAAGTATGAAGGATGATGAATGGGAACTGATCCCAGGTATCTGAAACAATCTGAAAGCATCACCTCTTATTTCTCCAGACAATGGTCTCATGGCCAAACAGGCAACATTCCAACAGGCTGAACAGGAGTTTGTAGAGTTCCATTTTGACATACATGCCTACATCTCTTTCAGATGCCTGAGTCCTTGTGTGGTTATTGGTCTTGTCTCAAGGATGAAGTGATCCAATTAACTACTAGGGCACAACCCCACTGTGCAGACACACGAAGTGGAGACAGCCAGGGTAGCAGGGTTGACTGATCTGTGCTAATGTGCTTTCTGGAACAAGAACATTTCCTCACCAGCACTGGATTATGTTGTGGGGACAGCACAAGTTGAATGTTTTTGCCTTGCTTTCCATTACATGGTGCAAAGTGTCCAAATAGACTCCACATAACAGCCTTGTGCCTGTGCAGGCAGCACTGGTGCTTGTCTGCTACAGAGAAGAAGCCAAAGTTATTTTAATGACTGATGGATTCAATTTCTATGGCCATTTTTATTACCTGGGTACTGCGATGAAAATCAACCACAGGAAGAACTCAATTTTGTTTTTCATTAATATTCACTTTGTTGATATGAACAGATGATTTTGGGGAGCTCAGATGCCCTTTTAATTTATATCTTTGCAATGTGGAACAGCTATCTTCCACTTTCAAGTAAGTAAATCCTGCATCTCACTTCTTGTGGGGTTGGTTTTTTTTTTACATTATTACAAATGGAATTCAGTCTTCTAAATTTTCTAAAAACAAAACAAAACAAAACAAAACAAAAAAAACCAAACAAAAAACACCAACAAAAAAACAACCGTGGAGGGAAGTAAATACCCTTAAAAACTCCCCCAAACAACCTAGCTAATGTTACAAGCAGATAATAGTCATTAAATGTCATAATCCTGTCTCTAATTTCTAGAAATAATAGGAAAAAAGAAGCTGAAACATATACTTGATAGAAGTACAGATTACCATCAGATCTGAGACCTGCAATGTTCCCTTGAGCTCTGGCCAGGAGTTCCATTCCTCTTCACATCATGAAGCTTTCTGTAGAGTCTAAGGGAGTTTTTTGGTAGCTTTACATTAAGATATATGGATTTTTGGAGAGATCAATACAGCACCCTCCAAATTCAACCTGCTATTCACAGTGATCTTCAGGTCTTAGGGGAGAAACACTATTTTTCAGCTGGATGCAATGCATTTTGGAACTGTTCTCTTCCTTCTTAAGCCTCATTCTATATTTTTGACACATCCAGCTGCTGGCTGGTTTGGCTCAGAAGTGACCTAAGCCTACTAAGCTGACAGAAAAAAGTGCTCTAGATCACCAAGTGAGCAGCAGCTTTATGACCCCCACCACTTTTGTACTATTACTAGTTCAGTCACATCAGGAGAAATTCCCAGAAAACATTACATTTCCACTCAGTGGAACACACCTAAGACTGAAGTGATGTAACACATCTAGTGTCTTGTTACATTTTGATCCATATAATATATTTTCTTGGTTTCATGTATAGTCATGCTAAGCTATAAAAGGACAAGGCTATCTGGTTTTATCAGACACAAGGAGAATAATTGACATTAACAGCTTTGTCTGCATTAAAAATTCAGGGAGATTCCATTTTCCTGTTTAGGAAAACGTGTTTTAGAAGTGGCTACAGTTGATCCCAAAAGAAAGACTTTTCCCCTTACCCCTTAACAGTGTCCATTTGCTTCTTGAGTTCATTAATGAATCCTTTGGTTTCACTCTCCCACTTGAAAGCTAAGTGAGAATTCATGAGAAAGCAGACTGAACATACTGTCTGCTCCTGAACTTTAGGACTACCAGGTACAGACAGGACATTTCCAACTACCAAAAAAGTTTAAAATACTGTCTTTTTTCAGGTTACCACTGGAGTCTATTCAGTCTTTCCATAAATTCCTCAATTTAACACTCAAATGGAGCCATTCTGCCTTTGATGTCTAACATAGCCTGTGGTGCCATGCTGAAATAATTTGGATCAGAGCCCAGGGACTATGACAGGGCTATTTTTGTTGTCTATCTCTAAAGGTTAAGGAACAGTTTTGTAGCCCACATCATTTAGAAGAAAGATAAAAGTTCCGCAAGTACTCAACCCACAGGATTATTTCCAAATAGGCTTTTATACCACACCTTGGCATCTTCTCAGGGATCTCCCTGCCTAAGTCATGGTGACAAAGCAAAGAGGGCCCCTCTTCTTTCTGGAGAGATTAATCCTCAGTTACAGTGCAAGCAGTGGTCTCATGTGTGGCAGGCAGCTGGGCTGCCCATCTGATTCAGTGTGGTAACTTTTTTTAGGTGACAAGGTAAGAAACAGGAGCAGAATAAAACACAATGTGATGAGAAGAATGACAAAGTGCAGTGTAAATTGCAGTCCTCACCACAACGGCAGACAGTCATGTGCTGGTTATCAGCCTGGCCACCATACTGTTAGAATCAGAACATCACTGCCTAAATTACTGTTACATGAAAGATCTTACAGATATTTGAAAATCATACTATTCAGAGTCACCTGCCTTCTCAGAAGACGAAAGGCAGAAATGATGAGTAGATAACCACCATGTAGGTGCACAGAGACATCACTGCTGAGGAGCAGGAATCTCCCCCTGCAAGCTCTTCAGCTCAGCTCTGAACAGTGGTACTTATGATTCAGCTCATATTCACTCTATCCTCATTTATAAGATAAATAATTTTGAGATGTATCTAAAATTACTTTACAACCTTTTAATCACTGAAAATTGTGTATAATTATTATACCTGCACTCGGGTGCCAAGATCTGCTGTGAAATACTTGGCTGCTCAAAGTGTGTGGAGGAAATGCTTCAATTCCACATTAATTAATGAATTTTTATCCCCACTCCTGTCCATTAACAGCCACCATGCTTTTGCTGTGAATGGTCATTATTACAGACTGAAATAGGAACATAAATTTACTGATAATGAAAGTGTCACTT
Organism: Pycnonotus jocosus; assembly: GCA_013400435.1. NCBI lineage: Eukaryota > Metazoa > Chordata > Aves > Passeriformes > Pycnonotidae > Pycnonotus > Pycnonotus jocosus. Next base: position 6,720 of record VWYP01030987.1, on the reverse strand, counting down.
GGAGGGGCAGTCCATCATCCTGTGTGCTGATATGGTGAGACCTTTTTTTTGCTGTCTCGCATCTTTGCCTTGTTTCTGAAGGGCTGGCATGTAAGGAAGGGATCTGTTATTTGTAGACACCCACGAAACATCCCTTTAAATAAAGTAGGAATGATTTTCAATATTCCAGAAAATATTCCATTGATTTTAAAATTGCCCTCTCTTCTTCAGCCATTGCAGGTCTTCATCAGGAGACCATCCCTGACCTCCTTACTCTTAAGATTGTTATCCAGGTTGGTTTTCTGTTGGTGTTCTTTGTTGGTTTATTTTTTTGACAAGGAGTGTTGTTGACTCTTGAAGCAAATTACCTGGTTGACTTAATCCTTGTGCACCACTAAAAAGAGAGATTTCATTTGATGCTCTGCATCTCTGCACCATATGGAACCATGCTCAAGTTGTCACATTTTCTATGTTTTAACTATTTAACTCATTAAATTCACTGGATGGGCTCTCATGGTATCTCATCTGTTAATTACTTTATTAGATAGAGTGTATGATATGATGCACATGGCATGAAAATTCATAAAAACAGGCCTTAGTGTAAAAGCATTGCATTAGCACATCTCAAAACATAAAAATTGAAATAAAGATAAAAAATAATCTTGAAGAAAATCTCCATTTTACACTGGGCTCATGTACTGTTACTTTTTTTATATAGTATATAGCTACACAATTAGTATTATCTAAATTATCAGGTGCTTGAAAAGATCCTCTTTCAAGTTGAAGTGTCTGGATGAAACCTGGTGGTTTTCCAAAGCCTGTTCAGTTTGTGTGCACCTGGACACTTATGTTTAAAAACAGTATCCATCTGCAACTGAATAGAGCAAATTGCCAGTTTTTCTTCTTAAGCAAGCACATCATACAAAATCATGTTAAAACATCAGCAGCAAGACTGCAGTCCCTGCATACATATATGTTTCTCTAAATACACCTGAACTTTACCCAGTACCCCTTGACTGAAACCACATTACTGAGATTAAGACATTCCTTTCCAGTCAAAGCAATCAGTGTGATGAGACAGCTGCAGAGGCTAGCAGCAAGTTCCACGACAGCCAGCCTCTACACCCAGTGATCAGCCAACTTCAGGGCCTAAATCACACTTTGGGAGATCTGCTTACTGCTCAAGGAAATAGTTAAGAACTTGTTTGATGTTTGAGAAGGCAAAATAATCAATGAATTTTGAGAAAAAGGAAGTTGTTTGCAGGATTCTTTCTATTGGCTTTCTCAAACAGTAAGATGTGGTACAATTATACATGTGCTATGTGCATGTCTAAGGTTTTCCCAGCAGGTCTTAGCCAAAATGCCCCTGTCCTTCAGTAGTGTGTGCCTTAACAACTTTAAACCACAGGAATAGTTTCCTGAATCCTGTGTCTGTATCCAGAATACAGAGAAATCCAAAACAATAAAAGCATTTACCCAAATAGTGCAGCACAACACTGAGGTGCCCCAGCACATTAAGGCACATGGTATTTTGGAACAAAACCTGTGGGCTGAATTCTTGTGAATACAGTCTCTGGATTGACAAATAGTTCAAGCAAGTTAATTTAACCACTTTGGTCTACTCAAATAATTCTTAATGCCTCAACAAGACAGAGGCTGCCAGGCAGCTGTGGGAGGAGGCAGGCACCTGAGCCCCAACACCAGGTGTCTCACCCTGTGCACCAGACCCAGGCAGGGACTCTGGAAAGTTACCTATGGCCTCGCTGGCTCCTGGCCCCTAGCAGGAAACCTGGATCAGGATCACTACTGCTCTCTCTGTGGGCCTGGGAAAGGAAACCCACTGCTTGTGGAGCTGCTGAATGAACTCTGCTGAAAACAGAGCTCCCAGAGAAACAGCTCCCAGAAAGGACCCACATTTGGTACAAGGGGTATTTTTTTTTAATAGATTAAGGCTCCACATTAAAACTGGAAAGCAAATACTGTCACCCAAGGTAGGGATGGCTCCTGGGGAAATTATAATTGAGATTCTCTGTCTGAAAGCAGATGTAGGGACTTCCTCATGAAGTTCACCCTCACAGCTTTGCCTCTGACATCCCAGGCCATCAAAGTCCACAGCTCACTGAGAGTTATGAACACTTTTGCAGTGTTTTCAATAGATTTAGGATGTAAAAAGACTCTCTCAGATGTGGTTGAACTCTGCACTGGATAGGCAGGTCCAGCAGAGGATGTAGGACAAAGGAAAAGCTCTGCCCTGCAGACACTGTTTGATGGAAGCTGAGCCCAAAGGATACAAAGAAGGACAGAAGAAAGGAAGTGTGGAAAAGCAGGAGTGTCACTTCACACAGGATGTGTTCAGGGGCAAGGGAAAAGGCAGAGCAGGACCAGCTCTCCTGCACTTGGCACATTGAATAACAGCAAGGAACATCCTCAGTGAGTCACTCTCCCCACTGTAACAGCTGCCTTTGGTACTGGGGCGCTGCTGGAGCAGTCAGAGGACAAGAAAGTAGCCAAACACATTTCACAGAACTGCACAGTTTTCTCATAGCATAACTGAATAAATATCATTAAAATATGATTTTTTTACAGTTCTTCATTAACAAGTAAGATAGCATGTGGTTAGACCAGTACTGTATAAGTAAGATCTTTTTCCTTGTCAATTTACATTGTAAAAACATCTCATGCATATAAAAAGTGGGGGGTTATACCAGTGGAATTATATACAGTAGTGTGTGTTTCCATATACTCAGGTTAGTACATATTTACACGTACAATGCACACAGGATTATGCTGGGGCCAAACACTAAAAGAAAACATGCGGTAAATGGTTGCTTTAATAAGTCCTGTTCCATTGAAAGGAAATAAAACCTGAGTATTAATGAGATATAATTATATATTTAAAATCTTTTCCCTTGTGCAGTATACAGAATTAATGCCAGTAAACTCACAAACTGCAACATTCTACTCCATTACATCTGCAATGATTAGAGATAGTTTGAACATCTGGCATATAATCTGTGATAGAAAACAGCATTCTGCACTTTAATGGACGTCTGGAGGCTACACATATCTGATTTTATTTCTTTGTGTTAACTCTTTCCTGGGAGGAAGAGAAGATCCAGTGCTTGAGCACCTTCTTTCTGTCTTTTGATGAAGTTGCATGTTAGCACTGATATTTAGCTGCTTTCAGGCTACTTATGTTTTAAATATCTAAACTAAAAAGGGACCCACAGAGATTTCTGAGAGGCTATTTATAACATAGACAATTGAGCAGCATAAATATTAATGTGTTAAAACCCAAGAAAGTCATCCAATGGAAGTGACAATAATTTCCTCATTTTCAGTGACTTCAGAATATAAAAATGAAGCGGCACGTGCTGTTTCTTGATTATTTCAAAGACTTTGTGAATATCCTCCCTTAATTTGGTTTTCTTTTAGAATCTTGTACATGATAAACTGAGGTTACCAATATTTGTACATTTTTGATGTACTCTAACTGTAAGTATGTAAAAGCTTCTTTGACTGGCACTGACTTTCATTGAAAAAATTAGATTATTTCTCAGCTTTTGCAGGGTGTGTTTCGCCCCAAGCTAAACAAGAAGGTTTTAGCCCTACTGTATTCTGTGGGGAAAAGAGAGATGCAAACTTGAAAGGCGAATGAGACTGACAGTGTTATCTTTTGCCTTACTTACTGAATATTAGCTAATACCAACACCTAAGGAGACCTTGAAATTAGACTCTGAGTAGTAATTGAGAGTGATTGAAGAGTGGCATCAGAAGAGATCTGTGTCACTGCTGAAAGGATTCAGCATTTAGAGTGGTCTGACAAGTGTTCTGTATGAGCATATTTAGATACGAGGAAGAATATCTACTGCAGGAAAAGTGCTGGTGTTAGGTAGAGTTTGTAACCTGATCATGTGCCTGTCAGGGGCTTGCTCAGGTGCCTGGGTGTAATAAAAGCTGTGGATACTGGGTACCTCCTGTTGAGTACTAATAATTATCCTTAAACATGGGTGCATTAAGCAGTCCTCAGATCCTGAGGGCCTTACAACAGAGGTTCACAAGGGCAGCAGAAAGTTCTACTGGCTGCATTACCACACAGAAACACTTACACCACACACATGCTATGCAAAGGGAAGAACAGAAAGCCTGGAGATAATCATTTAAGGCTAAAACTACCTAAATATGAAGCATGTGCAATGCATTACTACTGAATGGATTCACATATTGCTGGGCATTGGAAACCTTGCAGTCTATGGAGAGGAGAGAAAAAAAAAACAGGAAAGAATCCCCCCTCCAGTGTTCATTTGTAAACCAGACTGAAACCATTTCTACAAAGATTAGGAAAAATTGGCCTAATTATGCATGATGATCTAATACAATTTGGCCATATTTAATGGAAGTCAGAAGCAGAAAGTTGCATGTTGCTTCAAGTTCCAAAATCTGGACTAATGGATTAGTGATTTCTCAGGTATTAAGCTCCTCTCATATTTGTCCCTTCCTAAAAAGTTTATCAGATTCAACAGCTGAAGAACATTGACAGATAACTTGAAATCACCATTCATTGAGAAGTCCTCACCCAGGTCTAATGAAACCCAGGAAAGTGTCTGGAAACAGGCCAACCAGGTTTTACCGAAGTATCTGCAGTGTCTTTGATTTACTCTGATTTTTTGTCAAAAATATCAAATGCAACAATCAGCTCTGCAGCTGTAGATCTCAGTACTGCTTCACTCTCAATCAATAAGACTCACTGGAAAAGCAGGCTGGTTTAGACCCCAAAGGAGTAAGGCTCACTTTGATGATAGTCTGGCAAAGGTCCAGAGAGGTTCTGTCAGAATGAGGGGCATATTTAACCTGGATTTGCTTGATCTCCCCTACCTAGAACTGTAAGTACAGATCTTAGCAGACATAATTCACTGGATAAAATCATGAACTGATTGTTTCTCAGTGTTAAATTTCAGTAAGAGGGGTGGCCTTGGGAGGTCCATACAATTCCACAGTTCCAAGCCAGTTATTCAAAGACTGGAGTTGCCAAGTCATTAAGCACAAAAACTTGGAAAACTGAATTTGTGACATAGATCAGATAAAACCATCTGAAGTTCATGTTGGTGAGAAGAGAAGCATGAGAAGGAAAGGGCTGAAGCAGTTGGGAAAGCCCTTAAGAGAAGTGATATTTCAGAAATGCAAGGGATGTTTAAAACAGATTTTAGGTTTCCCCTGCTTTGACTAAGTAGCATCTTTTAGGGGTGTTTCATGGTCCGAATGTCCCCCTCTGTTCACAGACAGTGTTTGTGGACAATGCAGGACTGAGGCACCCATCATGGTTTTCCTTCTGCCCACTGAGGAGGACAGAAGAGAACCATTTAAAGCCCCACAGAGACCAAATCAGGTGCTTGTGTGGCTGTCAAGGCAAGGGAAAAGGTCAGAATCCATCTGGCTTGGTGAGAGAATGGAACAAATTAGACTGAGACCATTAAGGCTGTTGGTTTCAGCATTATACTATAGAGCTTCCAATCAGAGTGATGAAACTTTAGAAAAAAGGACCATGTCACACATGCCATTTGTTGCGGCAGCCCTCTTGTTAGAGGGTTGAAATGAGCTGAGAGACAGACTTCCTGTTTATCACAGCATGAAAAGGGTGCTGATTTAGTCCTCCTTGCAGCTCAGCCACCCTGAGTCCAACCATTTACTGACCCTGGCTGCAACAAGCTCCTAATGTAGGTTTCACTTGCAGCCTCTGACTGCTGGGTATTTCCTGCTAAACCATGACTGCAGGGATTGGTGTGCAGACTGTGACTGCAG
>VWYP01030985.1:71579-143420 GCA_013400435.1 Pycnonotus jocosus | reverse complement strand
AAAAGCCCTGCACACCCACACTGATTGTTTCTTGTTTTGGATTATAGTAATGTTCTCTGTCTTAACTCAATCTAAATGCATCGCTGATATAAATGAAATGAAGAATCTTTGATACTTATCTTTATATATTTCTTCAGTAAAACTATGATCTTGGACTCTGAATAAATTAAGTTTTCCTATTGACAGAAAATTAATTATTAAGTTTTTTAGGAAGCTATGGAATTAAATAGTTCACATGCCACCTAAAGGGACTGAAAACATCTCCCCCTTGTAAGTGGCAGACATCAGTACTGTTATTGCTGTTCATATCCTCATGCTGGCTTCAAACACACAATTCAGAACAATTCAGGGAATCAGTACAAACAGGCAAGTGATTGGCAGGGCAGCAGTCTTGCTGGGAAGGACCTGGGGATTACAGTGAAAGCAGGCTGAATTTGTATTCAACAATGTACTTCCACAGCGCACAAGCAAAACCTCACACTAAGCTACAACAGAAGCAGCATGACTGACAGATGCAGTGAAGTTATCACCTCTCTCTGCTCAGAGCTAGTAAGGCTGAACATTGAATGTTGAGTCCAGTTTTTAGTCCCCAGAGCTCTGTGGGAAAGTGAAGACAAGGCTGCTGCTCTGGGTGGGATATGTGATCTATGGGAAGGGGTTAAGGTATCATGAGCTTTCAAGCTGCTCAGTATACAGGAGGTTTCATAGAGAGCTGCATGGTATTATGTGATTTTATTTAGGGATGGCACCATTAGTTCAGCAGTGCAGTGTCTAATTCATGATTCAATAGCAGCCTCTAACCATAGGCTGAAGGATGCTCCAGGGCAGACAGACCCTTCTCAGTTGTCACAGGTAATACCACAAGGGGTAAGAGCCACGTAGTGCCTCAGGAAGCTTTGGACATTAAAAGAGTAGTCTTCACTTGGAAGTTAGTACTGAGATTTCTCAAAAAGGCTGTGGATCTCCATTCTTGGAGACTTTAACATTTTTTTAGACAAGGCCATAGCTCACTGGTCTAGAACTGGAGACTGTCCTGCACAGATCAGGAGTGTGGACTAGGTAGTCTCCAGTGTCTTACTGTGATCTTGCTATGCCAGAAATACCCTTAAGTGTCCCAGAAATCTCTTAGTTTGGTTCAATTTCATTAAGTATTTTGGATCCGTTTAAAACAGTCAAAGAAAACTCCCTCAAATAAGAGTGTCAAAGAAATCCTCTCAAAGAAGAGACCTTGTTCTGACAAATAAATCCCACTACAGAAAACATTGATTACAATGTAGTGACTAGTAGTGACTGTAGTACATATAGTACATATAGTACACATAGTAGTACATATAGTCACTACATTAGTTGATATCTTCAATTTATTGCTGACTTATTTGAAGTGTCCAGCCCTCTTAATTATTTTGTCTCCTGCCAGACTGCGTCTTGTTGATGACACAGATAAGAGGTACCAATTCCTCCGATGTTGATGATTTTATGGAGAAAATTTCTAAAGACATGTCACATCTCACAGTTCTTGCCCTCTTTCTTCTTTGCTGTTTAAAGCAGCCTAACTGTTACAGTGAGGTTCCTTTTTTTTTTTTTTTTTTACTTCAGAATAAGTTTTATGTATTAGAGTCTGGCATAAAGATCTACACCATGACGTACCAGAAAATGATTAGCCCTTGTCCTAGAATTGAGTGTATCACTGTTGTGGTTCTTTACTCTCATTAAAAATAAGGCTTAAAAATTGGCATGTGTATGACATCAGCAAGATTATATCGGATTAATGACTTTATTTCCACAAACTCTTGGATAGCCTGCCAAGAAAAAAATTCTCATCCAAATGTGGTGGCATTATCATTGCATTGCTCAATTTTGGCTCATGATCAATAGAATAATTTTTAGACATAACTGGACTAATACTTCCACTTAGTCTAGATGCTTTTCTACTTAGATTATTCCTGAAAATACCACTAATGGGCTTTTACAAAGATTTATGCAGACATGTAATCCTTTCTATGAAGAGCATTATTGCCTGTGCAAAATTGTCATTCACATCTAGCTAAGGCTGGAAAATTACAAAGAACTTCATATAATGTTACATTTGGAAAATGCTCTAAGTATACCACATTTGAAGCTATGTTGGAGTTTCCTATATAATGTAACAGGATCTCTGCTAAATTCTTCTGAACAATGTAAATGATGATGTATAGCAAAAAGTATCCTACCACAGAAAATAACTGTCGGAAATTCTGTGATTGATGGCAGAATATTCTTTGGAAGTAAGAACACAAGGATTTTGTATTTAGAAAGCTTTATATTTTAATTAGGAAGTCAATATTTAAAAACTATTCCATATAATGAATAGCACTTTATTCCTCAAGACTCTGGGGCCTGGAGTCAGTTGGGTTAAACAACAGAAGAGGAGTGGAGAGCCCCTATCATCTGAAAAGTTCAAATTCATGCATTATTCTCACTGATCTAGCACATGAAGTTACAAATTTACATGTTTATATGATTCAAAGGACACGTATCTTGCCTACCCCAGGAAATGAAAATATTTCTTACACAACAGAATATTGATCAGGGTTAAGTGCCTGCATAGTCATTGGCAGCTCCTTTTGTGTTCCAGAAAAAAGCTACTAGCATTTTTAGTTATTGAACGGTCAATAAATCTATATTAAAAGTATTAACAGAGATCTCCTGTTCAGGTTTTGGAGGATAGAAAACTCTATTACAACTGTTTGAATATGAGAAATATCACGTGGAGAGTTTCAAATGTAAGATTGCACACATCATCACACCACAATCCCCTTTGATGACAGCAATATCTAATATGAAAATCTTGGATCCAACTGTACATCCATCCTCGTATCTGTTAGTTAACATAGGAAATAATCTTTATGAAATAAAGCAGGTGTGATTTCTTTTTGCTTTTGAGATTTTTTTTTCTGTGCTAACATTCAGCTGCAGTGAAAAGAGTGATCAGAATAACCATCACAAAAAAATAGGTCCTGTTTCAAAGACCTCAACAAGCAATAAAGACAGATATTGAACCTTTGCACCTTCATCAGCACAAAAGAGTTTTAAGCTGCTCAGTATACAGGAGGTTCTGTAGAGAGTTGCATGGTATTGTGTGATTTTATTTAGGGCTGGTACCATGAGATGATAGTATGGAAAAACACTCTCTGGTGGCAGATGTCAGCAAATATGTCACTCCTGACAAATAGCTGAACAGGAGAGGGTTCTTGATCTTCCATGGCTCTCTCATGATGTGTATCAGCAACCAGTGTGGCCTTTGAAACTATAGTTTCATGTAAAGTGAACAAGAGAAATTTTTGATAACCTTGGAAATATATATTATTTAAAAAATAATATTGGCCTGCAATTCTTGATATATTTGATATCTTACCTCATCTTTTTACAACTTTGTTCCTTGCATTCAACATTTTGCTGTGTTTCCATTAGGAAATTACATGTGGATGCAGAAATCCTTTCACTTTTCATTTTTCCAAATCCCACTTTCCTCCTTCATCCCAGAAACCTTCAAAAGATGCATATAGCTAAATCCAATACTTAGGTAGATCTAACTAGATTATTTCATATTCTGAGTGCCTTGTTCAGGAATAATAAAGCCTAAATAAATGCAAATATTATGCCTTATATTTTGTTTCTATAAAAGCAATTCCAAATCTGAGAGAAACATGGAGAAATTACACCTGACTGCCTAAGATGGTCTTCAAGTAACTTATTCTTGCACTTTGCCACAGGCATCAGCAGGGCTTTGCTGCTGATACTGGCTCAGCTATGCAAGCTGAGTTTTTGCTGCAAGTTGCATGTTTTTGACGTGAACATATTGCATTGAAACATATATCAGCTAAAAAAGTAAAAACCTAACTAAAAGTATTCTTGTTTAACAGTTTTCTTACTGCTTTTATAAAGACAAACATGCAAAAGCTGAAATGTTTGTATTTAGTAAATATTTTTCTTTTAAGAATAATTTCAGAGATGCTCAATTTGAAATACAATTTTTTATGATTTCTTTTAAAAGGAAGTGGTGCCAAAACACACAACTGAGAGATTTCTTTGCACAATTGCACTCTACCTGCAGGGAGAGATCTTGATGTGAAATAATAACAGCTAAAAGAATATTTTTTGCCATGGGAATCCATATCAATAAAGTTTCTCATAGTTCCATGGATTAGTAATGTCTTAGAAGCATAAATACTGCAATAGTAAACTGATGAGAAGCTAATTATAACATATGGGGATCAAATTTTTCAGAAATAATTATAGATTTCTAGGATCTTACAAACTTCTTATTGAAGTTTACATATGGAGCTCCAAAGGTTTATTTAATGTTTGATTCAGGTTTTTGCAGTAAATTAATACACTACATGTAGTATATTCAGTAGTTTTAATCGTAATAAATGTATAAACATAACGCTTTGGGCGGTATAATGCGTTCTTGTGGTATGAGAAGAGCCTGGCTCCATCCTCTTGACACCCTTTCCTCAGATACTGATAGACATTGGTGAGGTCACCCCTCAGTCATCTCTTCTCGAGGCTGAACAGGCACAGCTCTCTCAGCCTTTCCTCGTAAGAGAGATGCTCCATTCCTCTGATCATCCTTGTCACCCTCTGTGGGACCCACTCCAGGAGCTCCATGTCTCTCTTGCTCTGAGGAGCCCAGAGCTGGACACAGCACTCCAGATGTGCCTCACCAGGGCTGAGTGGAGGGGCAGGATCACCTCCCCGGCCCTGCTGGCAATGCTCTTCCCAATGCAGCCCAGGATCCCATTGGCCTTCCTGGCCACAAGGGCACTGCTGGCTCATGGACAGCTTGTTGTCCACCAGGACCCCCAGGCCCTTCTGCACAGAGCTGCTTCCCAGTTGGTCAGCCCCAAGCCTGTGCTGATGTAGGGATTATCCTTCCCCAGGTGCAGGATCCTGCATTTGCTTTTGCTGAATTTCAGACATTTCCTTTCTGCTCATCTCTCCAACTTGTTGAAGTCCTTCTGCAGGGCTGCACAGGCCCCTGGTATATTGATCAATCTTTCCTGGTTTGTGTCATCAGTGAAATTATTGCTCTTCTCTCATCTATCCATCCAGTTTTTCCCATTTTAGAAGGCACTCACATTGGTTAAGCACATTTGCCCCATCATGAACATATATATAATAATATCTATATATTTACTTTATGTATGTTTAGAAATATATACATAAATATATATGCATATGAATTGTATATAAATTTTTGTATCTTGCCAAGGATGTTGGTGTTTTAGGAATAGATTTTGTTTCTACTTTTCAAGATGATCCTTAAGTGAAAAGCAGAATATTGTGTATTTGACACTCAATAAAAGAATGCCAAAGCAAATGAAATGCAACAGTACATAACTGCAAAGTTATTAGTTGTGATTATTATACTCATTAAATATTTTATTCCAAAATGCAGGAAAAAGTGAAGTGCCAAATCAGGTGATGGGAATAAAACAATTAGATTACTTTCTACCTAAGAATACTAACAATTAATAATAAAAACTATAAAAATTACATTCAATAGAAACCATTGATATGGGTTAGAATAGATCAGCTTATATTTTTTTCATCTGCTTATCTTAAAAGCATTAATAGATCACATGTTAACATTACTGAAAAAGATGCCTGACTTGGTTACTTTAAGAAATGAAAAACACAAAAGAGTATAATAACATGCAGGATTTTATTCCATAGGGAAAAACGTTCAATAAATAATTCAAGCCCCAAGAAGAAATTGCTGACCCTGAAAAGTTTCTGTATTTGATCAGTTCCTGATGAAGACTAAGTGCTATTCAGAAAACCATTTCTAGCCAGCAGACATTTTAAGACATGGTTAATATTGCTACCCGTAACTAATATGACATGACTTTCCAAAAAAAAAAAATTAAAAGTCAGCAGAGATACTCATAAAAAGAAACACTCAGGACAAAATTGAATACTGTTAATGAATTATATTTGTTTATTTGTTTGCTTATGTCTTTATTTATTTTGGCAACTAATCTTTAAATATAGAACTTCAAAATAATCTAGCTACATATTTTAATTTGCTCAAACAGTTTTGAAATTTCATCGTATATTTGTTATGCAGATATGGAATTCCATTTTACATATATGTGCAGATGGATCTTACTAAAAGTTAAATGATCAAATTTTAAACTGAAAAGAGGAACATCAGAACTGATATCAATAATAATTTTTTATATCACTAACATAGAAAATATCAAAAAGAATTCAGCTGATCATTTAAATTATAAAGCCCAAGTTTTGTTTAATTCTGACATGCAAAAACTGATTTTTTCTGTTGTTTCTTACATGATTCATACAGTAGAATAAAGTATGCAAGTATCCATTACTAAATTTCAACTTTATCTTTAATGTTTTGGTGCATTGGTCAGATAGGCCAATGCATTAATATTTCCCGTTGTATTAATGCATTAATATTTTAAGCCTGCCACATTCATTATTAACGGAAATATTAAATTGCCAAGAATCAATATGAGAATCAAGTTTATACTGTGCTTAGATTATTAAGGAATAATAAAATATTTAGAAATCCTTTATTGTGTGCAATCTGCAAAGTGATTGTTAGGAAATTACACCATCAAATCCCATCCTACATTTTATATATGACATAAAGGTAAGTTTGAGAACATTATTAGGCTCTCAAATCCAATTCAAGAAGATTAAGGCTGACAGAATTAAGATTGTTTTTAATTCTCATATTCCTTCTTGGAAAACAAAATGTTGCTTTTTCTCCTAAAGGTCTTGTAGCTGATTCAATGAGCTAACAACACTTGAAATAAAGAATGGCTATTGAATATGTTTTTTCCTCTTATTCAGTGCATGGTTCTGTGTCATATTTATTGCATGCCATAAAAATCCTTGCCTCAAAGAAAAAATATCAATTTTCTTGTAGCCACAGGGTTTTCAACACTGTACTATCTGGATTCTCCATAGCCAGTAAAAAGATTATTTCAGCAATATAGCTGTGAGTAAGTTACATAAGAATATACCTATAAGAATATCCAGTTTCATCTTGCCACATAGCAGATCATGTTGACGGCCCCCATCTGCCAAAACATACTTGAAAAACATTAAGCTTGATGACAACGGTGGGTGTAAAGTAGTCCCACTGTCTGATTGAGACAGATACCTTACCCAGGCATGTTTTTGCAAATGTTCATGAAGCCACTGATAACATGACCTTTATTAGCACTTAGCGAGATCTTTAAATTCCATGCCAACAGTCCTGTGTTTTGTGATAACTCCCTCAAAGTAAACACATTTGCTCCACCATCTCTCCATCAAATGTTTTATAAATCTTTCAGTTTGGCAGTGAATTAATGTTACATTTTGCATATTCTGTCTCATAAGAATAAGCTTGTTTGGCATCCGCAACACTGTATGAATGAAAAATAAAAGCTGGAACAACATGAATTGAAAGATATGCTGAGGTGGTTCCTACTATGATGTATTCCTCAGAACAGATGTCCCACCTACCTGTACTGTTGTATTGCTGTGCAGCATACAAGATTAAGCAAGAACAAGTAGGGTTGGCATTGAACCTGCTTCATCTAGAACTTTAGTTTTACCAAGTAGGTATAGCATTTAGGAATGGGTTAGATAGCAATTAAATTTAAGGAACAAAGGCCATGTAAACTAGGATGATAAAAGACAGTGTAATTCTCTGGCCTTTTCCAATTTGATTTCTATTTAGAGGTCTGTAGAAAGAAGCTGGTTTTGCCTCATCAGATTTAGGTTTAACATAACTAAAATGTAATACACTAGTGAGGACATCTAGAAGCACAGGATCTTAGTATGTGATATGGTATCTATTTCTTCTCTGTTTCAAAAGGCAAGCCCCAGGAATTCTTCTGACAAGATTAATTTACATATCTTGTATTTATCATTTCTAGAAATGTCCAGATTTATAAATAAAAATTCTATATTAAATTTTCTGGTTTAAAATGCTGATCTATTTTGGCTGTAGAAATTATTTATGAACAGATTTGTCCCACTAAAAAGTAAATGCAAGGCTTTCTGATTTTCTAGGGAAAAATAGAAAGCCAGCCATAAACCCTTTATTTGTTTTCTAAAGTTACTTTTGATCTAAATCAAGTAGAAGCGGTTGCAAAATTTCTGGTTGGATTGTCTAAATCAGTTTATGCTTTTGGCGACCTATTCAGATACTATGCATCCATGCTGCTTTCTGCAGAAGGAAAAAAAAAAGGAGAAAAAAAGCAAACCAAGATCATGTTGCCATTTTGAAAATATTAGAAAAAGTTTACATTCGGTTGTGTTATACTGAGTTTTTGACTCAGAGAAAATGATGACAAATTTTATTATTTTTTTAGGTAAATGGTGCATCCTGTAGAAAATTAAATGAGAAATTCTTTTCCGTTTATAATTTATAATATACAGCAGTAAGTTAACCCGATTGTGGTTTGTGGTATGGAAACCAAGATTACAGACTAAAAAATAAGATCAAAAATGTCATCCGCCATTGCACAGAACATCATACCACAGCCAAAGTGTTATACAACACATGTTGAAAACAACATATACATGTTTCACCCTGTTGAAAGATCAAATTCAATTTGGATCACAAGGGCTTTGTATTTGAATGTCAGTTTCCTTCTGTACACCATAGATTTAAATGCCCTTCAAGGAATCACAGAATCACAGATTCAATTAGGTTGGAAAAACCTCTGGGTTCCAGTCCAATCTATGACCAAACATCACCGTGTCAGCTAGACCATGACACTGTTTTTCCTTAAACACCTCCCGGGATGGTGCCTCCACCACCTCCCTGGGCAGCCCCTTCCAAGGTCTACTCACACTTTCTCTGAAGAAATTCCTCCTAATGTCCAGTCTAAATCTCCTCAGTTGCAGCTGCATCTTATCATCCTGTAGCTGGGTTTCCTGGGACAAGAAGTTGACCTCCACCTGGCTACAACTTCCTTTTAGGTAATTGTAGAAAGTAAGAAGCCTCCTTTTCTCCAGGCTAAACAACTCCAGTTCCCTCAGCCACCCCTCCCAGGACTTGTGCTCCAGACCCTTCACCAGCTCCATTGCTCTCCTTTGAATTCCCTCCAGCCCCTCAGTGTTCTTCCTGAACTGAGGGGCCCAGAACTGAACACAGCACTTGAGGTGTGGCCTCACCAGTGCCCAGCACAGGGGGACAACCTCTTCCTTGGTCCTGCTGGCCACACTATTGCTGATACAGGGCAGGATGCCACTGGCCTTGTTGGCTACCAGAGCACATGATGGCTCCTGTTCAGCCACTGTCAACCAGCACCCCCAGATCCTTCTCTGTTGTGCAGCTTTCCAAGCCCTCAGCCTGAAGCTCTGCATGAGATTGTTGTGGCCAAAGTGTAGGAACAGGCACTTGGTCTTTTTGAATCTCATGCCATTGGTGTCAGCCCTTATTTGATAGTGCACATATATATACAGGGAAAATATACAATGTAAAGTTACATAAAGTTGCACAAATATTTTAATTTAAATTGAAATACACAGAAATTATATGAGAATCAAGATACAGAAAAATACAATGAAGTCTGGTGTACTAATACTCAATGTACACTCTTAGAATCACAGAATCATTATGACTGGATAAAATGGAAAGATTTCCAAGATCCTGACGGGCAACTTTCAACTAAATACCACCATGTTAATGGTTTGTGGATGATTGCTTGTTCTGGAGACAAGGCACTATTTCCTGAGAAGTGCTAAAGTATCAATATCAAAAAGTGTTATATAAGTATTTTCTTCATACTTATTAATAGATAGATGGCTTCACAGCCATCAGTGTGTTCAGTGCAAAATCCGACTTGCAAGTCAGAGGGATTTAGGGGTATATTATGGTGTCACATTTTATTTTATTGCCTCTTGTCACTGCCCACATTGTGTGCACTCAAGATTGTTCCTGGGATGTGTTTTGCATACCTGAAAGTCTCACTAAGATGAAAACCTATGAGCAGTCTGGTGCTCACCTCACCCAGCAATACAGATCTGTCACCTGCTCCAGCTCCCCAAACCTCCAGCATGGCAGAAGGATCATAGAGCGCCACTCTGCATTCAGCACAAGCTCTAAGCATCACAATCTGTCTAATGGGATGCGGCAAGGAAATGTCATGGTGAGGGAATGCAACACAGGTTTGCTGAAGCTCATGAGGACTGCAGAGACTAAAGACAAAAATAATGAACCAAGTGCTGCAGTTATGCATATAAAAATAAACTGTAAGGACTGAGTCACTCTTTCTTTTTTCAATGTAAAATTTCATTTAAATTAATATGGTTCTGTCCTTTTGGCCTGTTTTGTTTTTCCTTTTGACTAATTCAAATTTTCTCGTGGGTTTTAGGATAATTAAGCAATTTTCAAATTGTTATGCATACTAGAAGCATATTTGAGCTTTTCTTGCTCAGATGTGAAGCAGCGAGTCTTCGTAACAGCTGGTTTATGAAGAAAATATTTTCTGAATGTCTCTTTGCTAGTAACTCTTAATCTATGCTTCTACTTTATGTTTCCTACTGCGCTCAGAGAATACCTCTTTAGGAATTCTTTGTAAGGGAGCAAAAACTCCATTACCAGTTTTTCGTAACCACAGCAACCTCAAGTTTCCTGTGCTAACCACTCTGGTCAAAGGGCACCTCTACCTCCTAACTAAAAACTTTATTATTTTTTTTCTCTTCCTCTCTTTCTCTTTGATACCTGTCAGAAAGCCCATGTGGTAGTTTTGGCGGTGTAAAGTGTCAGGTTGGAAAGCTGTGAACTTGCTCCCTGGTGAAATTAAAGCCAAGATTCAGTTCTGTGAATTCTTGTATTTTCCAGTTTTAGAAAGGTAGCTACCCTTACCTTGAGCTCTTTTGCTTTCCTACACAGTGTTTTATGCTGTTAGCATTTAAAAGGATACTTCACAGTATTTCAGATCTTAAAACTTAATACATGCTTAAAACTGTTGCAATCTTGCCACTCATGGTCAGGGTATTCACAGTATATCAAGTGACTGAAAAAACAATCCACCAGCATAACACAAAAGGAATTTGGTAAAGATGTAGATGCTGTTAGTGTGTTTTTTCTAAGACTGTGTGAACTTCTTCAAAGTCTAGGTGACACAGATTGATACTGAACATATTTTCTCCTTTGCTTCACCTGAGCCGAATGTGACCTTATGGACTCTGACTGAGACCACTACACTCCAGGAGAATATAAAGATCTGATTAATGCAAAAATATGTCCTGTCTCTATAGCATTTCTGTCTATGGAGCCCTGCATAATGAACTGAAATGGGTGAGTGGTAATGCTTAGAAGATAAGGGAAAGTCTCTGGATATTCTCTACCTAGATTTTGCTAAGCCTTTGATGGTTTCCCACAGCCATTCTCATGGAGAAACTGGCTGCTCATGGCCGGGACAGGTTTTCACAGGGTTACCCACTCTTTACTGGGTTAAAACTGGTTGGATGGCCTGGCCTAAAGACTGCTGGTGAGTGAAGCTAAATTCAGCGGGGGGCTGTTCCCTCACGGGATTCCCCAATGTTCAGTGTTGGGATCAGATCTGGTTAAAATTTTATTAATTAGCTGGAGCCAGTTGTGTGAGGTTCACCAAGGCCAAGCGCCAGGTCCTGCTCTTGGGTCACAGTAACCCCAAGCAGCACTGCAGGCTGGGGCAGAGTAGCTGGAGAGCAGCTCAGAAGAAAAATGCCTGGGAGTGCTGTTCAACAGGCAGCTGAATATGTATCAGATGTGCCCAGGTCGTCAAAAAGGCCAATGGCATCTGGGCTTTAATCAGGAATATTGAGGCCAGCAGGACCAGGGTAGATATTGTCCCCCTCTATTGTGCATTGGTGAGGCTGCAACTTGAATCCTGGGTTCAATTTAGGGACTCTCACCACAAGGGCATTTTGCTGCTGGAGCAAGTCCAGAAAAGAGCAGCAAAGCTGGTGAAGGTTCTGGAGCATGAGCTCTATGAGGAGCACCTGAGAGAGCTAGGGTTGAATAGCTTGGAAAAGGAGGCTCAGGGGAGACCTTATGGCTCTCTACAACTGCCTGAAAGATGGTTGGGGTGAGGTGGGGGTTGGCTTCTTCTTCCAGCAAAGCACTGACAGCATGAGGAAATTACATCAGTTTGGACCAGGAGAGGTTTAAATAGGACATTATGTAAAATTTCTCTATGAAAAAAATTATCAAGCATTGGAACAATCTGCCCCTGAAAGTGATGGATTCACCAGCTGGAAGAGTTCATAAAACATGTAGATGTGACATTTGCAGACATGGTTTAGTGGTGAACAGTGGGACTAGGTTGCATTTGATGGTTTTGGAGGTATTTTCCAGCTTTAACAGTTCCATAAAATAGAGGGCAAAAAGATGACAGAATAGACATTGTTCTCCATCTGGAAAGGTGGAAGACAGCTTAGGTCAACCTTATTTCTTTTTTGCAGAGCTGAGGAATAGTTCTCATTAAAGAATGAAACAGTCAAGAAGACTGGGACATATTCTCCTGGGAAATGTGCACATTATTAGAGAAATTTTGACAACTCGCTTGAGAGGCAAGTGTGAACACAAGAAATACTATTTCTCCTCGCCCTAACATCTTTACCTTTCCCTTTCCATATGTAAATATCTCATAACACATACTCTTTAGTCCTCAAATACTCCACTCTGCTTCTCTCTCTTGCCCTTGGCAATGCTCCTTTTCTGTGGGGTGACACAGAGAGTGTCCCCACTGACTCCTGCTGCTGGATGACCCCTGTCCCATGGGATCTCATCACCTCTACCACAGTTGTGGGGTTGTGGCTCCTTTTCCTGACTGAGGTATTGAGGATTTGCTGCCCACCATCACACCTCTGTGATCTTTCATGTTTATGAAGAAGAGTCTTTAACCATCTAACATAACAGGATTCATTTCACATTATTTCCTCTTTATAGATGGAAATTAAAATGGATACTAATAAAATGAGTGCTATATAAATATTTTGGAGCAGGCATACCATCTAGGCTATTTACATAAAGTATGCATCTAAATATGATGTAGGCACTCAGATTAGTCACTTCCTGCCTGAACACTATGGAAGAATAGGAGCTCCATCTGAACCAAACTCACCTGCATAGCCAAGACAGACAAGAGGCCATCTCTATGTCACTTAACGGAGTTCTGTTCTAAAGACAAGTCAATGAATCAATCACTACTCCATACTAGTATAATTTTGTTCCTTAACAAAAACAATTTTTTTCAAGTTATCATTAAAGGGAATATTTTTCAGCTGTTTTTTCTCAATTTCCCTATCCTCTGCTAGTCAAATTCACACAACAAAGCAAGCTGTCAAGAATGACATTGTTGGCATATGCTGGAATTTTCTTGTCATATACTTGAGAACTGTCCAGAGGTTTATAAATTAGATGCCACTGAAAGCACTTCTTTCACCAATATTTCACTACTGAATAACTCTGCTTATTGTACAAGAATACACCATTCTACAACTGGAGTATAACACAGCAGGGAATTTATTCAATGATGGATGCATTTTAAGAAAACTTATGGAAATGTGATAGTAATAAAGTCTGTTAACTTTTTTCCTTGCCTTTTATTTAAAATTAAGGGATATGTCAAAAGATGGGACACAAATCAAAATTTTTATGACTTTTATTATGCCTTTTAAAATATATTATCCTGGAAACATAACCATTGATTTTTCTGTTATTGTATATACAAAGCTATATTCAGTTTTGCAGTGCTACTGAACAGTATTGCTCTTTTTTCATTGACATCTGACAGCCTGTATTTGTTCAATAAAAAAAGTGAAATGCAAACATTGCATAAAACATACTGATAGTGATGGGAGATTTTTTTTTTTTTAATCAAGTCAAGAAATTGCTCTGACTATCCAAATAATGATAAGGACTTGCTTACTTTTATTTAAATTTATTCAGAGATTTTAAGATTTGCCTTCACGTTCAATAGAAGTCCAACAAATTATTTACCCTACAGTCCTATTTGAAACAAATTATTCTACTTCATCTCACAAGTAACATCAGGAAGAGCAGATGGACCAGCTTTGGGATGACGGAGGTGTTGGTGAACTGAAAGGTAATTAAGGAAATAAACTGGTTAAAGAAGTCTGTGCAAGTGAGGAAACATTCTATCATAAAGTAAAAGTCAAATTATTGTTTATCTGATAAAAATATATGTATTAAATACCTAATATTCAAAGAAGGTAAGTTATAATAGTCTTTTTATTTCCTTCTCATTTCATTTTGTGCAGTAATAATTGACATAATGTGAATAATGAATTCACCTTCAGTGTAAGTTCCATGTAAGATATTTTGGTGTTTTACAGTGTAAAAGACTAAAATATCAAAAGAAGTCTAGTTCTCTTCAAAGTACATTTTGTTCCTGCCTATCTACCACTATCTGTAGCTATCTAGTGACTGAAGGTCAAGTTATCTGTCCTGCAGTACTAATTATGATCATTAGAGATGTGTGTGCCAGACTTAAACGTTGATTTCAGTTTTAAAGCTGTTTCTTCATCTATATGGTTAATGTCATAGCTTTGCAGACATTAATGCAAATTCTGCTGACATCCAAGGTTCACTGCTCTGCTCCTGGAATGGGTTGCACTCAGACTTCCCAAAAGTGAATAGTCTAATTGAAACTGGTTAATTAGTCTCAGTCTGTACTCAGTGGAAGATCACCACTTGCAAAGAGTAATTTTCCCAGCTAGTAGTTTGGATAAACCAGCTTTCAAAAGTGATTGGTTTGGGGGGTTTTTCGGTGTTTGCCATTCTCTCCTATGTCTCTGTTCTGCTGACCCCCAGCAGTTTTCTCACGTGGCCCAGTCTCAGCTCCCTGGGGCAAATGATCTCTCTGGACACATGAGGTTCTCCATCTCCCAGAATTTTCCTGTAATGATCCACCTCTATTGTAGCATATGTTGTACAACTGATTATCAATTTGGACATACTTTTAGGTTTTTAATTTTTTTTTATCCATACCCATGCAAATACTAGCAAGAGTAGCAATTAGTACCAAAAAAGTGTTTATTTCATGTTCTATATCTTTAAAGATCATATCCACACATCACTAGTTCTATGCATCTTCCTACTTGCAATAGTAGGTGGTGTTTTAGTAGAAGTGTTTGAGAACACTTTTACAGATTTTTGATGGGCTAAAGACATCCTGCTTTTTAGTCTATTTTCTGTCAGATTGTCAATCACACTCCTGGCTTCTTCGTTATGTCACTTGCACAGCTCCATTAATTAGATTTTGCATTTTTCCAGCTTTCATATCACTGCTTTAGCTCACACTTATCTCTTCCTGCCAGCTACAGAGGGAGCTGGATGACTGCTTCGAACTAGATATTTAGCTTCTAAGCAGCTAAACCTGGAAGATACTTTGCACTCCTAATGCTTCCAATTCCCAAACGGAGACTCTAAGGAAGGATTGAGTTTTGGAAAAGAGGGAGCCTCCATCTTTTGAATATGAGGCCAAGTTAAATTAAACTCTAAGAAGCTCAAGTATTCAGCCACCAAATGTTTTTTGACAGCACTGATTAATGAAATACAGATTCAAAGAGATTCTTTGTACATAAAAGAGAGTACTTTTTTTAGCCGATGCTATCTTTAAAACTGAGAGAAAATTTCAACACGCCTGTTGTAAACTGACGTGTTATGCAATTTACTTTGCAAATAGAAAGACTTCCCTCTCCCCAAAGTGACTAAAACCTTATGAAGCCATTGTTAGTTTAGATGCACATTTATACACATCAGGGAAAACAGAGAGTTTTAAACACAAGACCGTGTCGTCAGGATATTAGCTGTTACTCTCGGTTATGTTAGAGGATTAATTGTACCCTCTACAAAGGTCTGCGTAGCAGGCAAAGATTGTGAAGAAACTGCTTTAGAGATGGCTATCTCCTGGATAAATTAACTGATGCTTTATCTTGATTATGGTTTATTTTATATTCCAAAGAAGTTTAAGTAGGTGAATACCACATCCAATAAATACAGATTACTCAGCTTTCATTGAAAACTGATCTTCTCCACAAGGGAAATCTATGGTAGACTTGTTCCTTAAACACAACGAAAATGTTTCACTTCACAGTGCAGACAAATGGGGCCCAGGTCTGGTACTTCATCAAATTGGACAACTTATGCAGTGAAACAACCCATACTCCTAAAGCACTGATTATGCTTCCCTCTTTTTAGCTTAAACAAATTATTGACTCATTCTTGTTTTGTTGGGTCTGTTTTCTTTCCTTTTAAAAAAAAGCATGCATAGAATTATGCTCTCTAAATACTATATAACTAAAGCCAGAAGGAGGAGGGAACTCATGTCTAAAATTAATTCACTACGTTTTCTTGTTCAAATCCTTTGGCACAATCATGCCAGGACATGAATTCTGGCACGGAGTAGTACTCATATTATGAAGAATAACATGTGGGGGTTTGGTGGGGTTTTTTATTGTTGTTGTTCAGGTGTGTTGGTTTATTTTGTTGTTTAGGGTTTTTATTTATATTCTTTAGAATAATAAGATATTTTCAACCACCATAACTGGTCATAGTGTACTGTTAGGAGCTATTGTTGTTATCATTGCTGAGGATAAAAGGTGAAGAAAGAAAGACCTGTAGCCCTCTCCAGAATACTGCTACAAGGTAAAAACAGCAATCACACAGGGTGACTGTTAGATCGAATTCTAAGCATGTCTTTGTGATTATTGGAAATGTGCTGTATATGTCACTGGTCAACAGCAAGATAGGATGTCTTCCTAGGCAGCAGGACAGAAAACACCACAAAAACCAATTCTGACAGATAGAGGAAAACAAACTATTCCCTGCTACCGTGTCTCTGAATGATTTTGAAGAGTAGAAGAGCAATACTGATCCTCTTTTGCTCAATTTATGACTTCATAAAGCATAGGTGCAACTGGGTTAGCAAGCCATACACTTCTTATTGAAGGTCTATTAGCTTTTATTCATAAAATAATTGAGATCATTAATATCAAAGCACTTGAGGGAAAAAAAAAGTCTTGTATTATGGCTGTATTAATAAAGAATCTAGTTTCAAATTGTTACAAAGCAAAGAGCAGAGCTCAGTGAACCAGCTCCCTAAACCAATGTTTTTCATTGACAACCTCAAAAAAAAAGGTTTATTATTACTTCAAGGGGCATTTCAAAAGATCAAAGAAATTGTATATATCAGAAAGGATTTATTTGAGAATGTAGAATTTAAAACTTAAAACTATGTTAAGAAATCCAATAACAAAAATCAGTCAGTTCTACTCCAAATCCGTGACATCAGTGAGGCACAGTAATGAATACAGATTGATGCCTCAGTATGTACTCAGAAAAAAATGGTTTATGCCCCTGGAGCAGGAAGCCTGAGTCAAAATTCTTCAAAAACATGAAGTTTACATCTTAGAAAACAGAGAGGTTAAGAGAATGATATCAAAAGCAAGATGAAAATATCCAAGAAATAAATGAAAGCTGAGGAACCTAAACACCCATGTAAGAATAACACATTCCCACAGCATAGCAAAAAATAAGTTAAAAAAAGATCTATAGACAGAAAAAACTCTTTAAGACCAATAAAAACCTTTAAAGAAACAAAACCCAGAATGATGAAAGATCAGTAAAAACTTGAATATTGCCTCAGGCCACATAAGACTTGATTTTCTAGAGAAAATTTCATTACAGTATGATAAAACACTAATTATATTGTATGAATTAAAGAAATTTTTTTTAAATTCCATGAAAAAATTGAGAAAAAAGATTCTGAAGACTGGATACATCTTGTATTAAAGATAGGTATAACATCTTCATGTGATCTTATCAAGAGAAACCTCATAATAAAATAACATTAATTAAGAAGAAAGGTAAGGTCATCAGCAGTTTTCTAGCTGTTGGCTGATCATATTTCCCAGTGTTTCCCAACTTGAGAGAACTCAAATGGGTGAGATAATCAAATCAGTTGATATTCATCTATATGTCAGTTCTGATTGGATTTATTTAGCTTTGTTCATTTGTGCGTCTTTGTCTTTTTGAAATTCTAATTTAACATCTTTAAATACTGTAGAAAACAGACCAGTGCTACCTGAATTGATTAGCTGAGTCTTACTAATGTTTGTTATTCTTTTGACCTCAGAACTACGGGTCTGTTAGAGCTGTATCTCAACAAGAGAAATAAAACTTATTTTCTATCAGGGTGAAAATGTTACTGAGTTTAAGTGCCTTCCTGTAGAGCCATAACAGCAAGAGAACTCCAGCTTCTTTTCTATTGATCTTTTTCAAAGAAATGTATGCCAGAAATGCTCTTGAAGTGTTCTATCAGACCGTGGTACTCTGAGGTTGTACGTCTATGAAACAGGCATGTACCTACTTAAACACTGCAGCAGGCCTGAAGCAGATACATATATCTGTGCATATGTTTCCATGTGAAAACTGTCAAAAATTGCATGCCCTTAATGTTAGAAAATTAAAAAAAAAAAAAATCAGCAAGGAAGATACTCAGAGTGATGAGTTAGATAACCCAGCAGTGTTTTCGAAGAAGACAGCTAAATTCAACCAAAGTCCTATGCTGTTTGTCTGGAGCTTACCCTGACTCAAGCTCAAAGTGAATCAGGAAGAGTGTTTTCCAGACCCTGTACAATGTGTTTTACATGAGCAGTCGTGGAGGTGTTCAGGATTACAGAGGAATTTGGCAAAAATCTGGCCAAAAGTAATTAAGAGTGATCTAAAGTCTCAGAATAATATATTTATCAAAGCACAATTAATTTCTTTGGCTTTTTTTCTGGATTTTCAACAGGTTATTGTGACAAGATCTGACTATATTTGTTTGCATGGATACAAATCTGACATTTGGAAAGGATCTTACTATGTAAGAATCAAACATCCTGTTTCAAAAACTTTTCCTTTAGATTAGTCTGATACTTCGTAGAATAATCTGAGTTGGAACGGTCACAGAAGGACAAGTCCAACTCTTGAATGGCCCATATAGGGATGGGACCCATGACCTTACTGTGATTAGCACCATGCTCTAACCAACTGAGCTTACCTCAGGGCCACTCAATGAGCCTTGTGATACTTGACAGACTATGGAGCCCTGACAGTTCAACATTGAGCAGAGTACTATATTTTCAGGATAATTACAGTGAGTTAAAAACTAGAATTGTACATCACATAAGCTCTGTAGGACTGATAGGGGACTCATGATTAACACCATGAATGGTTTCCAGCATCAGAACTTTATTGTTCCCAAGTACAACTGTTATACCCCACTTCTCACATACCTGTTATACCCTGCATAACCCCGTGTGCCCTTTTACTCTTTTGTGATTGATTAATGCACCTCAGCATTCCGTGCTTCTTTTCCTTCAATGCTGATCACCTGTCTTACATAGCTGCACGCCATTAGCCATGAGGCTCGGCTGCAGCTCCATTCCCAGCGTCCCATAACCCATTCTCCTACATAAGACCCTTCTTTCCTCTTCTGCTTTTGCTCTGTTGCATTGATCTGAAGCATGACAGAGATTGTTCTAATTTGGAAATAAAACATATGAATTCTTTTGGCCAGTCTACATTGTAGGGACTGAATAAGTTTCCACCTTAACTCTGACATTTTCGTCTCAATATCAGGTAAAGAAGGAATAAGCCATCAGTTATAGTATCACAAATCAAGTGATCTTTCATAGATTTCTGATCAGAAACCTAATGTACATAAAATATATGATTCACATCTCAAAATGTATAGTCTTTCCAAGACAAAAAATCTGTATCTTGAGCTGAACAGTGGAAATTAAAATTATACTTTTATATGATAAAAGTGATGCTCAACTCCTATCAAACAACATTCAGGCTTAAATTATTAAATACTTGATGCTTCCAGACACATTTTTACTTTTAAAGTTATATGTGATTAAGTATGAATTCCAGAAAAATAGATATCTTTTTTTTCTTATTCCACTCCAATGTATACAGGTTTGTCTCTTACAGAGTTCTCCTATTGGTAGGTAATTATGGCTTGTTTAAGCATGATAGGCAATTAAATTACAACAGCATCAAGATCCCTAGCTTCCTTTTCTTGTCCTTTATTTCTTGAGGTTATTATTACTTAAAGCTTCATTCCTTTTTTTAAAATTTGTTTTAAATTTTATTTTTAATTTTTTTTAAATCCTCTCATTAAATTGTTGGGATTTTCTCAACAAGACTGGTAATAATACTATTCATTTTTTATCCTTTCTGTGTTTTTTCTTGTGTATATAATAAATGCACTTATGTTTCTTTTTTCCACTTTAAAAAATATCTAATGGTGAATCCTGTAGGATAGCTTGCACTTACCATCTTCAATTACAACATGGGAAAAAGCCCCAACGAACCAAACTGTATACACGGCTTGGGAGAGTGATAGAGCCTCTGTCCTGGGTTGTAGTATAGACTTGCACAATGTATTCTATCACCACCTCCATGAACTGTTGAATCCANCTTCCTTTTCTTGTCCTTTATTTCTTGAGGTTATTATTACTTCAAGCTTCATTCCTTTTTTTAAAATTTGTTTTAAATTTTATTTTAAATTTTTTTTAAATCCTCTCATTAAATTGTTGGGATTTTCTCAACAAGACTGGTAATAATACTATTCATTTCTTATCCCTTCTGTGTTTTTTCTTGTGTATATAATAAATGCACTTATGTTTCTTTTTTCCACTTTAAAAAATATCTAATAGTGAATCCTGTAGGATAGCTTGCACTTACCATCTTCAATTAAAGCATGGGAAAAAGCCCCAACGAACCGAACTGTAT
Source organism: Pycnonotus jocosus (assembly GCA_013400435.1). Lineage (NCBI taxonomy): Eukaryota > Metazoa > Chordata > Aves > Passeriformes > Pycnonotidae > Pycnonotus > Pycnonotus jocosus. The sequence goes on along the minus strand of VWYP01030985.1, from coordinate 122,605 downwards.
GCACGGCTTGGGAGAGAGATAGAGCCTCCTATTGACATAACACCTACCAGGCCAGATAAAAAAGCATAAACCCTTTCCCAGGAGCCTGAGTGCAGCAGACAGCAAGAGGGACACAGCCTCGTTGAGCTGCAGGCCCATTGGAGCTGTGCTGGCAGTGCACAAACTTCGCAGCCAAGGTGCAGTATCTGTTATGCTTCAGGAGACCAGTGTTGGCTTCCCAGGCATAGCTCGACCAGACTGCACATCCCCATGGGACTACTCACTGCTCAAAGCAATCATGCTATTGTCACCCAGGCAGGAGAAGAAGAATAGACACTACAACTTTTGCTCAGAGAGTAAGAAATTATTTGAATTCTCTTTTCCCCTCTTGGTTTTGTTGCTGGTATTCTTATTCTTGTCCTCAGCATTGTGTCCTGCTTCGTGATTATTTCATATTTTCGAAATCTTTTCATAACCACAGAAGCTAGAGATAAAAAGCTATTTTTTCCATAATCACTAAAGCTGTTACTGTTAAGAAATAATTTAGACATGAATGAACAGAACACCTTCTAAAAGAGGAGTTGTTATTCCAATGTGACCTAATTTAATCTGAAGTTTGCATTATTTGTGCTTTATGTGATGTCTTTAGCAAATCTTGAACGCATTAGGTTAATTAAAACATCCTCATGTTAATTTGAACATAGAATTTTTACTACCTGTTATCATTTTTTTGCATTGATCTTCTAATATCTGAAAGACTGAAATAAAATCTGATATTTCTACTTAAAATCTTAAGACAAAAAAAAAAAATAGTTCTTTGGTTTATGATAGGGGGAAAATCTGAACATAGATATCTTGCAGGTATTCTTAAATGGAAGAAATGAGAAACCATTCCAGAAAGAATGATATTAAAAGAATGAAGTGAAATACTATATGTCAACAGTTTACTGTGAAAAAAAATCACATACGCTTTTCATATACCAAAAGCAACATAGCATCCAGATCACATTTGAAATCAGAATAACACCAGTATCCCTGTTGAGAACTTATCGACACACAGTTTATAGAAGCCCATCAAGAATAAAAAACTAATATATCCAATCAAGCAGAAGGAGCTAATTCAGAAAGTAATATTATGTTTTCCAGCTGTTATTTCAATAATTAAATAATCGAACTGCCTATATAAAAGCTCATACCATGTAATTAAGCTGCTACTTTGAATAATGTGATCATGGAAATTTTTCTGGCATTACCACATTAAGCAAAGCACACTTGCTTCCACTGTGCAAGGCTACAGCTGAGTTTGGGCTTTGGTGACCCTGGGAAAGAGCCAGGGCTCTGCATAGCTGCCAGCCTTGTGGAGTGTGGGCTTGAACGAGGAGTGGAGACCAAGGCACCAGATTGTTTGGGTGAGGATCTTCTCCTTCCCCATTGAAGCTGCATCTGATGCTTTTATAAACACTTATGTCATTAGTCGTGTCAGCTCTTTCTCAGCTTAATGCTTACCATTTTTATAAAGCACAGCTTCTCAAATAGAAAAAAGAAAAAATCTTAGAAACAACTGCCTTCTTTTGTGACACTAGTGGGCCTCTGTGGGCAATGTGTGGCTGAATAAAAATGCACTGCTCTCTTTAGAAGACACCCATACTCTACGGAAAGAAATCATATCTGTCTGAAACCACTAAAGGAAGAATTTACCTTATCACTACTAATGATGTCATGTAGCAATAGCTTTATTTGTCTTGGGAGGTTGAGATATTTCAGGACATTTATTCAGATCCTATGGCCTCTGAGTGACTGATATCTTGCATTATATCCAAAGTTATTTCATTCACAGGGAGCAAAATGGCTTTTGTTGAATTTTATTCTTTTACATTTTTATTTTTCATTACAGATTTTGTCAAGTTTCATTAAAGATATTCAACATCTCTTCTCAATAACTAGGTTTGAGATCTGACCATATTGTTCACCAAAATAAGTTATTCAATTAGCCTTGGTATTATTTGCATTTGAGGAAGTCTGTCTCAGGCTGATCTTTCAGTATTACAATTCAAAAAATGTAAAATATTTTTGAAACACTATTCTGCCTAAAATTAAATTTTTAGTAAACTTTTACTTAGTTTTTAAATTAGTTCTTAAAGAATTGCAATAGGATATTTTTATTAGGACTATATCTTCTGTCTTTCTGACACACTCTGTAGCTCTGAAAATATGCAGCTTCAAAGCACAAAGAGACTGGACAGAACCTCTAAAGGGAATTTCCACGCCCAGCTCTTCTATGAACTTTCTGTAACTTTTCTGCAATTGCATTTCTACAGTTCGCTTGGTTTGGACCTACAATCAGGTCACTGAATTGAAAGCAGGTAATTTTTCTACCCTGCATTGATTCATTTGTCAGTGCACAACCAATGTAAGATAAAGGGATGATCAATTTGAATAGTCAAGAGAAAGACCAGAGGATAAACACATTGCAACAGTGTTGGAAAGTAGAATTTGAGACTAAGTTGGAGGCAAAAGGAGAAGGGAGATTATGGGCAGGATGCTGGGGCAGACGGTTGGAGGAAAAACTGAGTGCTGGTCTGGGTCAGTCTGCATTTTAAAACTAAAACTCTAAGTCTGATTTTAATCTTTAAAATATTCTGAAGGAAATTTCAACATTAATAGAGTAAATTAGTTTCCTTTTATGTATCAAACTTTCAATTCTTCTTACATCAAACCTTATTCTAATAGATTTAGCAATCTTGAAGTTTGCTTGCTCTTACAGTCTCTTATTTATGATTTCTTTTCTCAATTAAGGGACAAAGTAAAACTTTGTGGGGATAATTTGTACCATGATAATGTGGGTGACTAGCAAAAGGGGGTTGTGTCACCTACAGGTGTTTCTCCTCCCTTTTTCTGTAAAAGGAGCTTAAGTTACATACTGAGATCACATGCTTAACACATTGATTGCTAAAGAGATTAATTCCATCCTCATTACTGTTTTACTGTGCAGATCTGCTAAGTTTTGTAGGTGTAGTGAGAGCTGGACCACAGAAGGCAAACTGATGCCAAAGCTTCCTTTTGGGATATTGCACAGTAGCCTCCATCCCTTCCTGGCTGACCTAGGTAACAAGTTTTCCATGCTGCTCTATTAAGTGATCAGACCTGAAGTCCCTGACACCAAGGCACTACAAAGCAACATGGAGCCTCAAAATCAAGAATCGGGTGCTCCTCCACTGTGTAGCTGTAGTCATTGAGGCAAATGAAGCCATGCTGCTTTACATCATTTTCAGGATGCTGGTACTGCTTTTTGTGATTTCTTCATGTGTTGAAGCAAGTCTTACTCCCTCTCTCCCTCGGTATATGCATTCAATGACTATAATGCTCAGATTTAACAAAACATAAAAAATTAGATCCCAGCCAGACATGTATGGTTAGCCAGTAATTTTGACTCTTCCTTTTTCTTATGTTCAGAGTTGTGATGCCTATGTGATGGATGCACTTGACAGGAACAACCCTTTATAATACTCTGAAAGCAGACATAATACAACAACCAGAACCACATCATCATTAATAATTGATGTTCATTCAGCATTGGCAAGCATTGATTATAGGCTTAAATGGAAGTTTTTTGTAATATTGATTTGGATGCTTTTGACTTGAAACTGAAAGCTGAATGTACTTAATGGAAGTTGGTCACATTCCTTGAAAATTAAGCAGTCACTAAGTTTCAAGGATTCACTACTCCATTATCTTGTTTTTGTGGGGTAGATTGTATGTCCTTGGGAAAATATAAAAAAATATGTTAAATATTGAAAACTTTTAAAACAGACTAGGATACAAAAAGTCACAAAAACTTGCAATAGATTTTGAAACTCTTTTCTTTTGACCAAGATGATTTGTTGAAGAGCTACTTTTAAAAAGAATAACAAGGGAAATTAATGGAATTAAGGTGAGGGGAAAGGTGATAAGGAATATTAGTTATTACTTAGTAGGAAAGGCATTGTGGCAACAGGTTTTTTTCTTGATTCTGCTACTTTATACCAATTCCACAGCAATTCTGAGTTGGTGGATGAAGCACTGAGGTAATTGTTACTATACTACTGGAAGACAGTGTGGAACTGGAAATGAATTGTAGGTTTTGGTGATGATTTAATTTCCACTAAATGTCTGAAACTGGACTGATTTCAGTTGATATTAAGCAGTTCTTCAAGAAGTTTCTCTTTTTTTTTGGTGCTACTTTCAGTAGCAGCACTGAGCTTTCTTTAAGAATGACCTCCACTTCCACCTCTAAAGTAATATTGAAAAACATCAATGAGATCTAAGTGTAGACTAATCTTTACTATTGACTTGAAACTTGTTAGTAGGAAAATTATTATTGCTGAATATAATTTGACTTGATGGTTTATTTGTAACTAAATGTCTTTTTCGAAAGTATATGAAAAGGTTGAAAGAACATACACACAAATATTTTAATTGTTAAAATAGTAAGTGAAATCAACCAAAGTGCTTTTGCTGTCATAATCATTAAATCCTTCTTTACTCAGTCGAATGAGGTTTTTAGAAATAATTTTTGCAGAAAGTGTACATCTTTTCTACTGGCTCGTGTATGTTGATATATAAAATCTGTATAAATACTTTATTTAAAAGATGGCACAGATAAAACTGAAGTAATAATATCAAAAACAAAAAGCCTCACAAGAGGCAAAAGATTTTCGACTTGCAACACCTGTCTAAAAGCAGGAAGGAGGCATGGTGAGAGGAGAGGCAGTCACCATCCTCCATAATTCATTGTAGAGAGGCTGTCCTAATCTTTTAAGCTTTAATTGTGAATATAACAACTGTATGAAAATTTTCACCAAATGTGAGGAAGCTAATAACACTAAATATGAGAAGTTTGGGGCACTGAAAATTTGCTTGGGTAAAAGAGTAAGGGGTGATTGCCTTTGACATAGAAGAAAATATTTCTCTTCAGTTAACTGCATAAAAACATTAGAAGGGTTTATCTGTTCTGGTAGCATGATCTTTGCAAGTATAGGGCCTGTGTGACTTCTAATGAACTTGCAAAAGGGTAATGGATAAAATAAATTGCACTGATTTTACATCCATGAATAAACTGCCATATTTGTACTGCAAGGTACTTCCAAATGATCATACAAGTCAGATGTGGCTTTCAAGAACAAAGATGTGTGATTCTGTTATTCTATGTACTTTCTACATGCTTTGATTACATCATTTTCCCAGATAAGGGTAATGAAAACAACAGAAACTTCTTTTGCTTCATAACTCTTTGACTTAAAATATAAAAATGTTAGCTCCATGCCTGAGAATTTCCCTAAGAGTCCTGGTATGACAGGCAAAACTCAACCTCAGCAAAATTAATGTATATTAATCAAACCCCATCTGACTGAAGCCTAATCTGACAAGTAACTCTATGGTTATTAGTGCTGCAGTTCTGTAAAATGGTTCTAAGTAGGGCTCTAAATCTCAAATATCAACTAAATACTATTTACGTTGAATGCATAAAAATTTCCACAAATATGCTCATAAGTCTAAGCGATCCTGGTTTTTTCTCTCCAGAAATTTTGTAGAACAGAATCCTAGCTCCCATGTGATGCAGTCAGCTAGAATAGAGTGTGTAATGTTATGAATGAATATGAATCAGATTAATATAAAAAGACAATTTATTAAAAAAACACAATTTTGGAAAAGCCACGGAAAAAGGGGGTCAGCACAGCTAGCTATGGGTGGAGTGGCGAGCGACAGAGAGTCCGTCNTGTAACATTTTACTAAAAAAGTGACATTTAAGCCTACTCCAGTCTTCAGTTTTGCTGAGGACTTAACTTGTCTGTAAATAGCCCAGAGTTGGGCAGGGGGGCGGGGGGAGATTAAGTTTGGGTGGTTTTGGTGGTAGGGTTGGGTTTTTTTTAATAAAAGCCAGCCACTAAAATCTCAGATATGAGAGGAAGTGAAGTTTATTTGTTGTTTGTTTTCCATACTAATATAACAAGTAGGTCAAGGCGATTAAGATTCCTCATATAAAAAGTATCTCTTAAAGACCAGAATTGCTTCTCTTGTTCTTTTAGTGACTACACTTGAAAAATGCCCAAAAAAATGCAAAAGGTCAAAAAAAAATGAGGGTCTGGTCCACCCAGAGTTTAATGGCTGATCACTTCTGGCTTTTGTTTTCTCAGTGACTGGATGCTGTAGGTTTTCAATCAAATAGGATTAACAAAGGTTGAGGTAATAGAATTGATCTTTCTTTCCCAGCACCTGTGTTCTGTAAGATTTAAAACCCATCAGGCAGTAACTGTATGGTCATTATTGGCTCATACAAGAAAGGAGCCTGATTCATAGTAGGGTTAAAAATGCCCCATACTTCAAGTTGAAATGAGTTGGGAGTATTCTTCTGATCATACAGTGCTGCTCAAAGACTAATTGCTCTGTGCAGCTATCCTCACTTACCAGATAGACCTGAAAAGTCTGGTTTCATTCACTCTAAGCCTTAATCCTTCCATGTAAAATAGAAATAATATTTGTACCTAGCTCTGCACAAGGTTAAAGCATTTTGTGCATAATGATATAGTTGCTCTAAGAGAAATCACTGAAGAGCCACAATAGGAAATAATAATTCCTAGAAGTCTTAGCCTTGCTGTTTATCTCTGTAACCATCTCTTTTCTTAATAAAATACTTATGTCATAAATTAATGGATGAGATTTAAAAACAAATTTCATTATTAATTATTTTCCAAGAAAAAGGGAATATTTTAATAAATAGTTCTATTCACAGGCTTGTATTTTTCCATGTATTTTGATACAAAATATTTTTTTCTGAGTAAGGGCCTAGAATGTAGAATGTTATTAATTTGCTGTTATTTGTGATTACAGTGGAATATCTGTGCTGCAATGCAGTCTTTTGATCTCAACTGAAAATAGAAAACATAATCCTAATAAATATATATATTAGGAAAACAAGGAAGATCCTAAATAATTTAGTTGGTGAACAAGACGGGAAACAGCACTAAGAGTGAAAATGAGAGGAATAGAGTTGATAATTGTAGAATACCTGACATGGATGGGATCCATAAGGATCATCAAGTCCAACTCCTGGCTCTCATAATTAAGAACTTGATACCACTCCTTTTTAAAAATGTATTATCTTTTTATTAAATTTAAATATAAACACACAGCAATAGCAAAACCGTGTAACATATTATTATTCTATGATTCTGTGATTCTGTATCTGCAAAAAGGAATGCTACTTCATAATTTGGGCTTTGGGACTTCTACCTAAGAGCTCTAAATACATTTAGCAGAGTTATTGTAGATATCAATTCTAATTAATTTCCCTTCTGAAGTTTTAAATGTCTACAAGCTCAAGAAATCCTGAGTCTACATGGCTATAAAAAAGAATATAAACCTCTGTTCCCATTACTCTCATGGATAGTGATTTGAAGTAGGCACATGTAAGAGGAAGCATATGAGGGAGGAAGTGTGTAGTGTACACAACTTATTCCTTTTTCAGTCTCCACCCTGGACCAAGGAGTCTCGGAGGGTGACAGAATGGACAGCAGACTGGTCTTCATTTACTGAACAGAGAGTCAAAATGGCACAAATAGCATCACAGCCTTCATACCCCAAGACTGTGTACCATCCCAGTTCTTCCTACAACCTTAGGCTCCCTGCAAGCTGTCGTGAATGTCACCAGCTGTACTTAGCCCTGAGGTGCAACTTTTCTTAATCATTTCAGTGCAGTTTACTTAGAACAATATTGAAAATAGCCTTCACAAAATCCTGAAACCTTGTTTGCAGAGGCCACGGGGTAGTTAAGAAAAGAAATGGGATCTCTAAATCTCTGTTGTAGGCTTCTGAAGGATTGCTTTCCTAGAGGACATTTCTATGTAAATGCTAATGTACTCAAATTTGGCCAATGGTGCCCACAGGCTAGGAATGAAGCAAACTAGAGAACATTGCTTATAAGGAGTTCCTCTTCCTCTTCCTTCCCTTGTTGCTTTGCTTGCCTTGAAAGATTGATTATGCAGTTTGAAGTCAGCAGTCTCAGCTTAGCTGTGCTTAGCCCAATACAACATTTATGCACAATGTAAACTTTCAACTTGCCTCCCCCTGCAATACTTCAGAAATGACCTTCAATGACCGTGCTGTTTTACAAGTAAACCTCAGCTGCCCACAGACAGACACTGCCAATATATGTTTAGGAAAATATGTTAAGTTTAAAAAGTGAATGTAGCATCAGCAATTTTTTTTCTAGTATTTTGAAGAGTCTGTGTTGCAGATTATTTATGTGCAGATTATTTATGCTTGTTTTTTTCTGTTGAATGCGTCTAATATTCAGTCTGGAATCCACATAAGATGACTGATTTTGTGTGGAATTTATCTATTCCGGTATTCTGGTGGTTTAGAGTCTTTTTTGCCCTCCTGGATGTTTCAGGGCAGACGCATGAAAGAGACAGAGGCTTCAGACTTCAGTTTCTCCAAGGTCTATCACTTTGTTTATTATTCCTTAGCTCATAGTTCTCTCTGTGCCCAGCGAGGTCTGTCTTGAACACCCGCCATAGCACAACTGCTCTTCCCCCGAAAGCTTGTCCCCTTTATACAGATTATTACGAACATATTGTTTACCATTCCCTACCAATGTCCACCATCCACATCAAACAGATCATACCCACTTGGCCCAATCTCCACAAGCCACATTGTGCTAACGTCACATCAGAAAACGGAGGTGAAGAAGAAGAAGAAAAGCCTAGGGAACCGCCCCAAAATCTCCATCTTGTCTACATTTACTTCTGTTATAGAAAACCTAAAACTACATATTTCTCACTCAGTGATAAGCTAAACTACTGTGTTTCACACTCTTGAGATTTGTAATTCATCCCTGCTTTGTGTCATGGTCTGTGACCCCCATGGACAGGGGTAAAAACCCCCCTGTTCACCCCCCTGGACAGGGTTGTAAACACCCTGTACTGGGGTAAATCCTTCTTGTTCAGTTCCCAGAGCATCTGGTCAGGATCTCCTGAGCTTCCAGGGCAGCCAAAGAGATGCCCTGGGTTCCGACAATTTTGAGTTAACATACTCCAGTATATATCATTTAGGGTCATGTGAGATCAGTGAAGTGCAAATGGAGGTCTGTGCAGGGAAGATGAAGATTCACCAGATTTCATATTACCCTTTTTCCCATAGATTTGTAACTACTGCTTTACCAATCAGCCTGTTTGAATAACTGAGTTAATTATTCTTCCAATTTTCATAGTCTTTGCATGTTCAGAGCCTCTGATTCATATTGGACAGAGAAATGCAGAATTGTCTTCATCCATCTATACAGCAGTATGCTTGGTTATTTTTGTGGAAAGAGTTATTTCAACATAAGAAGTAATGTTATCCAAATGAATCAGCTTGCAGTTTTATACTTCCAATGAGAATTAGTCCAATGCCAATTGCTCTTAGCATTGACAAGGACAGTGATCTCCATGATGGCTTGCATAGATGACATTTCATTACACAAATTCTGATTTTTTTTAAACTAGAAGATAGCTAAACTGAACAAATCCTTACACCGTATCTCCACAAAAATGAGGATTTTCCCAAGATACAGGGCTACTAACCAATGAGGATATATATTACAGTACCTAATTACCAGAAATTATCCACAACCATATAAAGACATCAGAAAATTACTTGGAAAGTTGAAGCCTAAAATTTCACTGCTGTTAGGTAACTTCAAGCAACCCTGGTTGAGATTCCACCAAACCCATGTAAATTATGACAGAAAACGTGGGATCTTTCTACTTATGATTGCAACATTCCTTAGGAAAGAAATTGTATTTTCTCCATGTGATTATTTTTCCTGTTTTTTCAAACACACATCCTAACTGCACTGTGCTGTGTTAATATCTTCACAGGTTTTTGGAAGAAACCCCGACCAGGGTGCTGCTTGTATCTCATAATATTGTTCAAAACTGACATTCTTTTCATGGGAATTTAGTTTAGTAAGAAGAACTGATTAACCTTTTCAGACTTCATGAGTTTTCATTAAATTGCTAAACTAATAATTGCATCTGTGTCATATTGGACTTTAGCATAAAGTTAGCTGTCGAAGGACCTTGACCCTAGGTCTCATCTGTTTTCGATTCCATTGTAATGAACACATTCAAACATCATTCCTTAATTACATCACACATCAATGAATCTTGCATTTTGATGAGGTAATAATTCTATGTGGTTCTCTGGATCACTTGAGAATACGCCCATGAAACATCTAAACCATGCTAATGAGTTTCAAGAAGGGCATATGTATATATGCTTTAGACTTATTAACATTTGTTTCCTATCTAGCCAGAGGTATTTGTACCCCATTTTATGATAATATAAGCATTTGTGTTGTTGCTCTTCATGCTCAGCAGGATGTTTATACTTCTCAAATACTATTTCATCTCTCTCATTGCAATAGTGATCATAGTACAGCTGTATCAGTCAGGGAAAATTTTGTAAGGGGATAGGGAGACATTGAGCCCATGTCTCTCAAGGGTTATTTTATTTTATTATTTTATTTTATTTTATTCAGGAAGAAATACACCCATCTTAACAAACTTCAGCAGTTCTTATGTTAACTTGTTATTAGCTGAGGGGCTGTTCTTCTTCTTTGTTCCCCAGCACCAGGCCATTATATTTCCTGAAAAATATGTTCGTCTTGGAACTTCTCCTGCTCTTCAGGTTGTTCTATGTATTACCCAAATTTTCTTTTATGGACAAGTAGTTTACAGGAGGACTCTTTTAAAGTTTTCTGGTGAAGAAAGTGTAGAATAAATGAAAATAGTGAAATACTTCTTAAATTTGGATTTCTTCATCATAGAAAATGTCATAGCTAAAGATGAAATGCAAGATATAATCAATATGGAAGAAATTATATATTTTGGACAAACCCTAAGTTACAAACAAGGCTAACTGAGCATGAAATACAGATGGTAAGCTGGGCCACACAACCAGTATGGATGGACATCTATAAAGGCCACAAGCAGGTATAGCTTAAGCATTGAGGATTTCTCATAAAGACCAAAATAGTCAATATTATTTCACAGAATTTCGTAAGCTTAAAAAAGATGTGATGACTAAAAAACAACAACAAAAAAATGCTCCTAAATTTTTTATCATAGATGTGCCGTGCTGAGAACAAATACTTCTGGCCAGTAAAGAAATGCACTTATAGTTTCAGTAAAATAAATTGATTTGTTACAATTCAAATATTTTATAGAAATTTATCTCTATCAATTAATGCTATTAATTTTCCTCCTTTAAGTCAGACATTTTATCATGTCAATGTGCAATTCCACATTGGCAATTACAGTTTCAAACTTTGCAACATTTTCTTTTCTGTCACAGAGTCCGGTGGTTTATTTTTTTAGCAGACCTTGTTTACACTTATAGTGTACTTTTTTTGCAGTATATCTTCAGGCTATTATTGTACCTTGGAGGATGTCAGGCTCTGTAATTAGAGAATCTCTTAACTGGAGAGCATTAATGGCAGTCACTGCAACTGTCAGCAGTTTCTCACTTTTCACATGAGGACACTGTTTGCTAATTGGATTAAGTCTGGTTCTGGCTGTAATCTCTGCAAGCAGTAGTTAAAGAAAGAACTGTGATGCCACACCTGGTTTGTGGACTGGAAGGTGATGAGCACCACTAATAAAATCTAATTTAAAGCACAACCCATGCACATAATTAACTATGCCTTATTTCCTTGATTAAAAATCTGCTTATCATTGATAATGCCTCAACTAAAACACGATGTAATATTTTAAGGTAGAGTAGGCACTTACATTACTTCAATAAGATACTGTTTAAATGTGCTGAGTGAGTTTCTTTCATGTAGCATTGCTGCTTCTTTTGACAAAGCAGGCAAGTAATGTTCAGAGCTTTGCAAGTTGGCATTTTTTCTGCAGTGGAAAAATTGAACAGGCAGGGATACTTTTCTAATAAAACAGAGTCTATTTCTTATGTCTCTCTTTCTCAGAGTAGTACCACCAAATTCCAGGAAAGAGCTTCTCTAGAAATCTAAGACTGCCAGAACCCTTCACAGAAAGTTTTTATTTCTCTTGACTTATCCCATTGTGAATGTTTGGCATGTCTCGATTTCTGCTGCTTTTATAGTTTCCTATTTAGTCCTTCTTTTCCCCTTGTACAAATGCTGATAAATAGATACAACTGAATCAATTCTCATTCTTCTGCCTTTGCAATAAGAACAGCCTCTGGTCATGGTAACTGTTGTTTGAGTCATCATTAGAATCTAACTCCACCCTTACTGAATATGAGGGGAAAGACAACATAAATAAGGTTTATGATTGCTCAGCTATCAACAGCAAGCTTTCTGCAAGCTATACACCCTCTGGCATAACAGTATAGCTACACTGTTGGGTGATTTTTTGAATCTTTATGGTTCCTAATAAGACATGGATTCAAGGCTTATGTTCAATAGTACTGCAAGGGATGATAATAAAGAACTGATGACTGCAGAGGTTTAGAAATTCAATCTAAAGAAAATTCAATCTAAAGAACATTGACCTGACAAGGATAAAGAAAAGGAAACAAATGGTGGAGACTAAAAACTGTAAAAGAAATTTTGGTACATCATGCAATAGTGGGAGAATTTCAGGCTGCGTTGAGAGGTTATGGACAGTAAGGGAATAGCTAATCTTTATTTGTAACTAATGTTATAATGGCTGAATTCTTGAGGGACCCATAGAAGAGCTAACGAGCTAAGAGATAAACACCTCCCCTTTTCCAAACACTTACAAGTAAAGAAAGTGGTTTTCATCTTGACTCTGGTTTTGTCTGTGTTTTATGTCATCTGAAATATTTTGAAAGAATATAATTTAAAATCTTACTGCATATTTTCCATAATCCATCTATCTAGTGAGGGACTAAAAACAAATCAGCTGGGGCTGACTGTCCAGAAATAGTTGAAGAATATGAAGGTGAAAGAGGCACCTGCTCAAGATCTTGAGAACCACTGTGAGGAGCTCATCAGCAGTGTTTCAGTAAAGTGACTCAGAAAACTCATGAGGCTCTGGAAAGACCTTGTCTAGCTGTCTAAAAAAGTAAAATAAATAGCTATTTTCTACTACATTGCAGAGAAGTCACTTTCTGATGAATGTAGAAAAAGTGTGATGTAGAAAGCAAATGCAAAACTGGTTCTTGAACCAGTGTGCTCTGCACATGGAGCTCAACAATACCTGTGTAAGCAATAGAGACTGCAGATGCAGCATGTTTTAGTGATCTGTCTTTGTAATGCATTTTCACTTTCTGGAAATTCATGAATGTGTTTAAATTAATACAATTAAGCCTCATAGGTGTACACTGCCCTGTGATCTCCTGTGTTTGTGAAATGCAAGGGTAGTCTATGAGATAGTTTTGTCCCAGACTAAAAAATATCCTTTCAAACAGCTCCTAAACATAGATTGGGAGTAATGTACAGCAGGGATTAGCATCCAATTACTGTGCTTCAGGTAATAAGATAGTTTAACATTGGGGACACAGGCCATTCTGAGCAATCTGACCTCAGACACGGATTCATTCCAGGCATGATCAATTTTACTGGTACACTTATGAACTCTGTACAGTATCTGGCTGAGATGGAGTTAATTTTCCCCACAGCAGCCCTCATAGTGCTGTGCTTTGTTTTGGGAGCTAGAAAGATGTTTATAAGTTGTGCTTTGGCTGAACAGTGCTGTCTTTCCAATATCCCCACCATCACCAGTGTGCAGGGGGTGGGCAATGTCTTAAAGGGGACATAGCCAGGACAGCTGGCCCAAACTGACCAAAGGGTACTATGTACAAGGTTTGGCCAGCAATAAAAGCTCAGAGAAGGAAGTGGGGGACATTTGTTATTGTAGTGTTTGTTATCCAGGACAGCCATTACCTGTTTTGAAGCCCAGTTCCAGGGATGTGGCTGGATGTGGCCTGTTGATAGGAAGCAGAGAAATCATATTTTCTTTTTGTTTGTTTCTGCATGAGACCTTTGCCTTTCCCAACTGCTTTTCTCTTGAAAACCATGAGGTTTTTCTGTCTTATTTTCCTCCCTTCTCATTCTGCCAAGGAGTGGAGCACCAGAGTGGTTTACCGGGCACCTGATGTCCAGCCAAGATCAACCCACCAAAATCCACACTTTCTAACCAATTAAAATATTGTATCCTCAATCATAAATCTCTATTTACAACTTTGCAGTTGAACTCTAAAGGTACACGAGGATGTTTGGCTTTCAATAGTCTCTCTGGAGGCATTGCCATGTATTGCTAGGTTGGCATGTATAATATGATCTCATACATGATGCATGCAGGGTCTGTCAGCTAAATTGTTTGAGCCATTTTGTCTCTAATTTTTTGCTTTAAATGCTAACATTTCCTTCTGCAATGCTCATCCCTACACTGTCTGAGTAGGTTCTGTGCCTCTGAACTTTTGACTTCTGTATATTCTCATGACACCAGCTTGTGATCCCTTGCACTTCCTTTTTATTTGCTTTTTTTTGTTCCACAAAGTGACAGAATGGCCCCTTAAAGCCTTGGACTAAGTCCTTTTGATAACTCAGCTCTTGCAAATGCTTTGTCTATGGACCATGACTTTTAATTTGTGAAGTACTGTGTATGCAGCAGTTTTAAAGGTACTTGTCAATCTATTTTACTATATTCTTTGTCCTTGCTATTTTTTATTTCCCACAGGCTGTATTATCATTATAATTTTATTTTCTTTTGAACCCCCAATGTTTTCTCTTCTCTGTAAGAAAATAGGAGATTTTGCAGGTTAAACTTAGCATATTAATGGCTTTTATGTTCCGTTATTATAAGTAATGAATACTATTAGACACTGAAGCTGCTTAATTTCATTGTAATTTTATCACTGCAATAACAGACCCTCTAGTGCTGGACTACTAAACTGCTAGAGTAGAAGAGTCCTTAGATAATTTTATATGGTGAAGTGCATGGTGTGCTTTATATGTTCAGTTAGGCTTTCCCTAATTTATTGAGATTTGTGCTTTACATGGACTACAAATTATATATCTATCTATGTATTTATATTGTCCAAGTTCAATGTTCCTTTATAAGGTCTCTGTAAAGGTCTCTGGTAAAGTAATATGCATTTAAAAGACCACCAGTCCATGAACGCATGCTATTCTCATTAACCATATTGTATCACTTTCTCTTCATACTTGAGAAGACTTGGAGTACTCCTACATTGCAAGGAAAGAGCTAAAAGAGAAGTTGTATGATTTTTTTTTTGTGGAAGGGGTTTTTTGTTGTTGTTTTTGGTTGATTTTTTGGTTTTTGGTTTTGTTGGGTTTTTTTTTTTTTTTTTTTTTTGAGGGGGACAACCCATAGATTCATGAAATTTGGCTTAGGTGAAAGTAGTTAAAATCCAATTTAGATAAATAAAAACCTTTACCACACATGAGGACTGTGTTTTGATATTTTTTTTAAGCAGATAGATAATAAACTTGCAAAAGCAGCTGTAGAAGGCCCAAAATTACTTGCAATTTATGTTTCAATAGTGAAATAGCTGCTGCAGAAGGAGTGAGTGAATTTTGAAAATTGTCTGTGAAGTGTTTTGACACTTGCTGAAAAGGAAACTGTTTTGAAATTATATTTTTGTTATTTCATAGTGATAGAAGTAACTTTCTGTTGATACACCAATTTATCTTCTTTTCTGGTTTTAAGAAGAAGTCCTTTAATAATTTCTTTTCAGTTCAAGGGAAAACTTCCTTCATCAACCAATTCTAATAAGGCAGAAAATGATCCTGATATACTAAGTAATGCAAAGTTACGCTTTTTAAAAAATAATATTGAAGGGGAAAGTCTGTCATTATATCCTCTGATACTATCTGCTTATGATTGTATGCATATTAGTACAAAAAATTGCTAGAATAAAGGAAAAAGGCAACCTTTTTAGTAGTCAGAAGATTCAGAAGAGTTTGTAATGCTATAAGTAACTTCCTCAGACAGTGATTTTGTATTTTCATTTCTTCCATAGAAATAAGAGGCTCCAAAACCTGTACAGTTAGGAAATGCAATTGTATTGAAAACAATGGAAGATATCCTCTTCGTGATTCATAGCCAGAAGGATAGGGCTCCAAGAGTTTATAAAATCCTTAGAAAGCCTGGATATTCATATATTTCTATTACAACATTTAGTTTGGCCAAGTGTTTGATAGGATATTTTATAAATATTTGTCTAAGATTCTAGGTTAAGAATTTGTCTGAGGTTCTTGTGTGACAGTTACTGGTCACACAAGATGAGGAAATGAAGCAAGCTACCAAAGAGTTAGAATTTTTCCTGCAAAAGAGCAAGTAGGACCTTTCTTTTTATCTCCAGAATGCATATAAGTTCCATTTTTTTATCATTGTAATGGAACCTGAAAAAAACTGAACAGTAAAACAGAAGCCCCCACAAAACACAAAATTAGACTGGAAAAGGCAGAAATGTATTTTACAGCAAGCTGCTGGAGTTTTCAACAGGTAAGTATAAATTTCATTAGTGAAGGATGAAAGACCATTTTTCTCATACTTCTCTATCTGAATCAAGGAAACATCAAGGAAAAGACTGGCAATTATTCAGTTCCCATTAAAAATCTTTAGCTCTTCTCAGACACAGACTTCACAGATGCTTAGGAAAGGTTAAGAGACTAGTTCTAAATATCTCCTTATATTCAGTCATTTCTTCTTTTATTTCTGACAGTACTCTTTTTTCCACATTGAACTAATTTTTACTTTTTAAAAAAATTCTTTAGTTTTAGTTTTAGTTTAGTTTTAGTTTTAGTTCTAGTTTTAGTTTTAGTTGTTTCAGTTTTAGTT
Organism: Pycnonotus jocosus; assembly: GCA_013400435.1. Taxonomy (NCBI): domain Eukaryota; kingdom Metazoa; phylum Chordata; class Aves; order Passeriformes; family Pycnonotidae; genus Pycnonotus; species Pycnonotus jocosus. The sequence goes on along the minus strand of VWYP01030985.1, from coordinate 105,794 downwards.
TTATTTGAATCAGGTTTTAATGTTACTTAACAAAGGAATTACCAGGGGAGCATTTAGGATTTTAAAGTACAAAATTTTTTAAGTGTGCTCTTCAGACAGATTTTTTTTTTATTTCCTCTCATAGTAATTTTTCAAAACTGCTTGAAATTTAAGGTATCTGAAAATCATGAAGAAAGGCTGACAAGGCTGAATTTTCACCTTAGTCCTCTCCTCTTTTCTTCCTGTTGTCCAACTACTATTCTGAGAAATTTCTAACAAAATAAAATTCTAGTTCAACTCTGTAGTAACCCAGCCAGTTCCTGAACTCCAGTGAGGCAGTGAAGTGGGTTTTTTTTCTGGAAAACAATACTGGGATTCAAGATATTCTTCTTTTGGAAGCAGAGACGCCTCTCTCTCCCTCTCCCTCTCTCACTCTCTCATTGCCTTGAGAAAAAGTTTGCAGTGGACAAATCTTTTCCTCAGCACTTGCACAGTGTAACCTCGTGGCACCAAGAAATGTGAAATAAAATGAAGTGGGAAGATTCCCTGAGACTAAATTCATTGCCATTTCTGTTTCTCTCTTTCTGCCTCTGCATGTATGATGATATAATAGTATATTTTCATAATATTATAAATGTTTTAATTGGGAGGAAATGTTCCTAAGGCAACGTGTTAAATGGTTTCTTTAATTCATAAAAGATTTTGTGTTTTTCCCATGAAAACATCTTTCACAGAAACAACAACTGAAATTATTAATTAGTCTCATTTTTAATTAAATTATGATTCCCATTTAACAGTGATTGAATTGAAATAGCCAGATAAATTAAGATAACAACATTTAGCCAAATTAAATTAGTTGTGGTATTACTTCTTATTATCACTGTGAATCACTAACACAATGGAACTACAAATTTCCTTGCTTTATCATTCATTCATTTATTTGTGCATGTAAATGTACTTTATCATTAAAAGAAAATTATTAACAAGCTTATATCTTCTTATGTTTTAAAATATATCCTTCATTTGAGTTAAAAATATTTTCATACCCAAGAATATTTATGTGAGAAAGCTACTTAATATTTTCAATCTTGAATCCATCACTCCTACATTTTGGTGAAGATACTATTAAAAAAAAGAGTATTGTGCATATTTATAAAAATATAGAACTGTTTATTTTAGTGCTAAGTTGTGCTGCTTTAGATCTGAGTTACTCTGGTTCCATTAAATAATCTTTTAGTTTGAAATAAATTTCCCATTCTAAAGTTCTACTTTGGAAAATCTACCATTAAGTGTTTCTTACAATTCTGCTGTTTTTCTGATAGCAGGAACGCAGCACTTTACTTCAACTTTGCATTTTACTGAAATGCTTCTTGTCAGAGGCTACAGCTGAACAAATAGCATATAAGCTTGTTTGCATAAGTCCATGAAATCCAAATTTTGCTGATAAAAAGGAAAATTGGAAAATAGTTCAACTACAAAAGAGAAGCCAAAGGAGCCAAAGAATTACACCCATATTTGCCAGGCTTCTATACAAGGATGAGACATATTTTAAAAAATCAAGCCCAAATTTAAATTATTTTCTTATTTATCGGTAATAGAGTGCCTTTAAGAAAAATGCATAAGGCTTTTGAGCTACAAGTTAACGTGAAAACCGAGATATCACATTTTAGAAAGAAAATCCACTTTGAAGAAATATTCAAAGCAACAGCAGTCATATATGCAGAAAAAAGAGAGGCTTTTCTTCAGTGAGAAGGTGAGAAAAGACCTAAATCATTGCATTCTGTACCCCTTCCGTTGTGTTTTCCAAGTTCTGGTCATTGTCAGAGATGAACAGGATGGACCACTGAATTCAAATGAGGCTCTTATTTGCATAAGGCTTTGTATATTCCTTGGATTTTCTCCTAAATGATTTTTCTATTGTTTCTAATTCCATTCAGATCCTTTTCAAAAAATCCACTATTTATTTGGAAGCTTTACAGATGCCAGAATAACAACTCATGAAGATAGACAAACATGATTGAAAAGTATGTTTTGCCACAGGACACACCTGTCTTAGCTCTAAAATCTGAGACCAGGAATTACACTTTCAAACTTGATCTTTCAGGTGTCACAATTCCCTCAGCTTTGGTACATACTCAGAAGCAGGCAAATAAGATTTGTTTTGATGAGAGTAAACTGGGATATCAGCTCAAGAACACTGGGATGAGCCCAGGCTAGAGTGACCAAGAGACAAGTAGAGCAGATTCTGGGTCTCCAGCAAAAACTGCTTTGCTTTACTGGCCCAATGACACCATAAAATTTAACACTTACATGATCATAAAAAGTGCCTCATTTTGCTTAACTCTCAAAGAGGGAGTATAAAAACACTGCGTGTGATAAAAGAGTTCTCATATGGGCAGTTTGGAGGATTTGACACAAAGTCCAAGACTTTTGATTTATTTTCTTACTATTGCAAAGTCAGATTGCTTGGAAGAAATTTTTAAGGCAAATAAATGGTTAACAAGACTCTTCTAGCAACCATAGGAACTGAAAAAAGAAATTCACTTTTTCCAGGTTCTTTATTTAATAAATTCAGTGGAGAAACAAATTACTAGACTAAATTAGGGAAAATTTGGCAAAATGGTGAAGATCTTTTATGATGGAGAACTCAGACTTCCTACTAAGCAAGCACTAATACTTATTAGTCCAAGCTTTTTTGCTATCAACAACTGAAGAATAAACTGTAGTTTTAAGTATCAATTACAAAGTAAACTTTATTTAAAATCAACATCAAGCCAAGTAGCCCACTCACTTACTCACTCATTCCAGTTGCATTTCTAGAAAATAAATTAATTGAAACAAGAAACCTAGTTTCATTTCATACACAGGTATTTATTTTGTATTCCAAAACCTGCACCAAGAATTTATTTGCTGTTGAAAATAGATTTATTTAAAAACAAAAACAAACAGAATACAAAAAAAAATCCCTCACCAATTTCAGTATTTGTAAACTGATGGCCAAATTCTAAGAAAAGTAGTGTGACACATGTTAAACTGGACTCCCAACCAAACAAGCAGAAAAAGAAAAAAAAAAAAGAAGAAACAAAAGAGATCCTGGAAAGAAGCTCCCTTTATCATAAGAATTATTTCTTTCATCAGATCTAAAGACACTTGGAGTTATTAATATGCAATTATAGTTTCAACAGCTGCAAACACAGAATTAGTTACCCCTTAAATATTTGATCTTACCTACCTGTATGTCTTTTAAATACATGGTGAAAGTATTTCCTTTAGGTGTAGTCCACATCTTTAGAAGCTGTTTTCAATTTATTGTTTTGTAATTGCCTCGGTATTTTTTAAAAGATCAAGTGAAAATGTTTCAGTAATGATGATGGAAAAAATTATCTCACTTTAGGCATGCATTTTTATATGTTATAGCATAAATATTCTTTAATAGTTTTTAAGAGACAGATTCATATTAACATTCTCCTGAGCACAACTGAACTGATAAATCAAGGGAAAGTGTGTATGCATTAATCCCATGACTAGATGAAGAAAAGTTTCAGAAATGTAACCTAATTGATGTCTTAAAATTCTGAAACATATGGAAATCTAATTTCTGTACTTCATTTATTTATTACTGATTTTTTATTTATCCTAGTGATTTTATCGATCTAGATTCTATCTAGAAACACCTACTGGCCTTGTGGAAGCACAAATTATATGAACCAGAAAAGTTGCTTTAATAGGCTGTTGTATAGCTGGCACTGTTTTTTACAGTTAAAAATGATAATAATGCAATACTGAACTGTATCTATATTTTCAGGATGTCAGTGAATGCACCATCTTGGACTAATATAAAGACATAAAAATACAAAAGCAAGGCATAAAAATAAAATAAATACATATATTGAGTGCATGTATGTCATTCTAACATTTATTTATTGGGTAGCACAGGTATCCTAACATAATCTTTTCTCCCAGCAATGTTTTTTAGTGTCCCGTGTGTCTACTGAGTATGACATCTGGACATCTTGCTATATTCTAAGTACTCTACTGCTAAGGTTAAAACAAAAGCCCTGGAGTCCATGAAGGTTTATATTTTATTCCAGATTCCTGAAATGATGCTGAATTGACTAGAAAAAAATTTATGCAAAGCAGCTTGAAAATCATGTATCTTCATATAAGTTATATGATTCTGGGTAAATAGATCAAAGGAGCAGTAGTAGGAATCTGAAACAATCATATTTATTGAGCTTATCAAATTATTTTTTTCTGTCTGAATGTATTTCTGCAACAAGCAAGCAAGCTGTGAAAGTATAGAGAAGATGACAAAAATCACAGAGGTAAAGGGTGAAAAACAATGCATATTCATAATTTTTTATTCTTGATACAGGTAGTTGAAAAGAATGTCTTTCAACAAAAAATATTTAAGGGATGTGAAGAGGTAAGATTTGGCTTCTAAAGTAGTTAAAGGTTTTCATAATTTTATCAACAGATAAATGGAGGGCATATGAGCTTTCTGAANTTGGCTTCTAAAGTAGTTAAAGATTTTCATAATTTTATCAACAGATAAATGGAGGGCATATCAGCTTTCTGAAAATTGACTTTGTCCTAAACATAATAAGTGTCAGGAGGCAAGTTCAGCACGTGAATAGACAAGTAAATATGGAAGATTAGTACTGTAAATACAAACTACAGAGCAGCTTCCTGAAGACATAATACCTTGTTCTGTGATCATCTTCCATTATGCAAAATAAATTAAGTTGTATCACAGGGTAATGCTGCGATGCAAAGGACTTCTGCTGGAAGTACTACTGTTGACTGAGAAGGATGTGTCCCTTTCTGTAAGCCAAAATTAAATCACCCTCTCTACATGGGTTTAAAGTAGGATATGTAGCCTATTGTATAAAATTTAATTATTCTTATGCATAAGATAGGATTAGTGTGGTCCCAACCAGAAGAAAGACATGGACTATTGATCCATGATTAAAACATTACAATTGATCCCCACCTATAATTTCACTGATCTTTCTAAGCTCACCTTGTCCCTGTTGGTGTCTTGCCTCATTCACAAGCACTACAGACCAAATTCTGTATGCAATTAGATGGCTGAGCTCTCTGATGGAGTCACCTATCCATTTCCATGAAAAATATTGCACTGCATTGTGGTTCTAGTTTCCCATGTGGCCCACATGCTACAGAGGCCTCGCTGCCATGGGGACACAGATTTCAGGCAAGCCAGCTGAGTAAGCCAGGCATGCAGACCTGGTGAATACCTGCAGGGCTGTACTGAGAATGGGTCTTCATGTGGCCATATGTATCCTTCCTTCCTTCCTTCCTTCCTTCCTTCCTTCCTTCCTTCCTTCCTTCCTTCTATTATAGCACAATTGGAGATAAGGAACTTTTCATTTTACACCTAAGACAAGAGCAGAATGAATCAGTTTGTGTCTTCTGTGTGGCATTTCTTTGCAATTATGCCCTTTTTAGAGAGCTGAATCATTTCTGCTACTCTTTCCCATCAGGCATGCTATCCTTGCCTTCACTCCAGGATACCTGAAGGCCATTTATATACCCACTTTAGGACAGACAGCATGGTGCAGTAACCTGTTGTGTCTAGGCATTTGCTTGGGCAAAAAGTAACCACCACTAAAAAAAAAGGGAAGGAAATCATACTTTCTATTTTAAAGCTGTGCTTTGGCCATCAGAGGTTCAGATACTGATTACAAAGCACAGTCCAACCAGGACAACTTTCAATGGAAATATTCCTTAAATGAAGGAAAGATTTTTGGTCAAATGTCTATTTTCAGCCCAAAATTTCTTTTATTGTCTCACTTATCCACATTGTCATCTTTCTTAAGCCCACCCTCCCATCCATTATCTAGCTCAGTCAGTCCTATCCAGACTATCCAGATGTCTCCATCTCCATCCATATTGCCAAGGCTAGCAGTGATGCCATGATGATTTTTTGCCTTTTTTATATATACCTTTTATGTATTCTCAGTATTCTTAGCATACCTGTAATTCTTCAAGCCTGATATCTTGGCACAGTCCTGGTATTCTGTTAGGCAAGAAGATCTGACATCCTAAAGGCCTCAGAATTGGAGGCTGGAAAGCCTTACACTATCTTGAGGAACGAAGGGTCTCTCTGGACATATTTTGCAAACTAAGATTAAGACCCATCTGGGGGTAATACTTTAGAATAGGAGAATGTCATGCCATTCATTTAAGCTTCTTATTGAGAATCTTTGTTAATTTGCAAGGTCTATAAAATTGTACATGCTATATACCAGGTATAGGTGCATTCTGGTGTATTCCACCTTAGATATTATTGTACCTAAGGATCCTTATTAATAAATACCAAAGTAAAAACCCTTTTATCCCTTAACCATGTCTGGCTCATAATTCTAGGGCCAGGAAAAAGGCATTAGCACTAATGGCTACCTCAGAATCATCTTCTCCTGGCAGTCCTCAGTGCCCTTAGCACTCCTCAGAAATTATCCAATAGAAAATTTATATGTTTAAAAATATAATCCTGATAAATATCCTAGTCTTTTCCAAAGTTATAAACAGTGGTTGTGGTTGAAGTTACATTTAGCAAATAGCTTTTTGTCCCTTACTTAGGTGTACATGTAAGTATTAAACTTACATGTGCAGCCAATATAAAACAATTCATGCAGATCAAGAATGCTGACTTCATATCTTAGCTACAAAAATTATCATAAATAGACTTTCTTACAGAAACTTTAAAAAACCATTTTTGTGCATTATTTGTCAACAGAAAATGAGAGGCTCATTGGCTTCTAAAGACTAATAAAACAGTACTCAACATACAGCACTATTATTTATGGAGTTGCAAATTCAAAAGTAATTTCTATTGAATTTTCATGATAATTGCATTTAAAAAGGAAACAACCAAACCAAAAAACTAATGGAAGTACAGAAGTTACATTGAAAAGACAGACTCAAAAATAATTTATTTACCACCTTTTTTTTAAGAAGTAAGCGTCTAATAAACACTAAAGACGTGTTTTCATGATTAAAAAAATGTGTCTAATTGCTAGGTAAAGAAGATGCACAGAGAACCAGGGCTATTATTATAAATATTGCAAGTCAGCATTACTGTTGTATTGAGGCTGAGTCTCAGAGTTGCTCAAGGTAAATAAACATTCAAATCACTTTGTTTCATAAATGAGTTCTTAAACTCAGCAAATTTTAAGATGGAAAGACAGAACTACTACATGGAAATTGTCAATTACTGTCCAGGGAATCTGATAAATGAGTCTGAAATACAAAATAGATCAAATTTTCATGAAGGAAATGTAGCAAAAACTGACAAAAAAATAAGAATAGGGTAGGCAACTTCCCCTGTCAGGAAGACACTTTTCGTACTATTGATACCTCGTAGGTGATAGGTGAATATCTCCCTAGAATATACTGACCATGTGGATTTGATCTCTTGTAGTACTGATGGAGCTGGAGATGCTTAACTCACATGTATAAATATAAATTTAGAGGTCCCAAAGTCAAATCATGATCAGAAGGACTGTTAGATACTTTCACCATTTACCACTTTTACCATTTACTTCCCAAGTAAAACATATAACATGATAAATGTGAGCTTTCTGCTGCTTCATTTTTTTCAGTCCAGAACTTCTTTCTTTCTATTTTTCTTTAATTTGTAAACAATATTTCATCAAGGAAGTGGAACTGAAGCATTTCTGTGACAACAGGATCCAGAGTAACATCCACACCAATATCCACACCAACATACAAAGCCCCAACTTCATTTTCTGGCTTTTTTACCAATTCTCATTAACTATCACCTCTAATTATATTTTTTATAATCCTTAAACACCAATTAAGTTTTTCTTTTCTTATAATACTTGCTGCTGAATAGATAAAAAGGGAAAAACAGGGTGCTGTTAAAGATTTAACACTCTATATACTTAATTATCTTCGTTTTTATAATTATTAGATTGTTAAGAAAATAACATATTTTGACATTAATAAAATGACAGCTGATTGCTCCAGTGACTGCTTAAAAATTAAAATCACATTTAATTCTTAATAATATGAGGCAGCTGGTCTGGTTAACATCTTTGCCTATATAATTTTATAGATTCCATCAAAACTTGCTTTTTATTGTGCTTATTATTTCATATTTAATGTATTAAGATTAACATTAATGCTAATCTGGGCTTCAGAGAAAATTATCAAGCTTTTATGAGTAATAATCAGCTCAGTCATAAGTAATAATCAGCTCATTCTTAGTAGGTATGCTGGATAATTTTACTCATTGAATTTAGATATTGATAGTCAGCATTCTATCTGACATGTTAATATCACTCTGTGTATTTCATGTATACAATATTTTAAAACCTTCATTACAAAAGGAGTGACCTAAAAATAAGAAATGCATCTGAAAATAAACATACATGCATATTGTGTATTAACATGCTAATATGTCCCTATGGATATCACTACATTGAGGTAAGAGGACTCAATATTTTCAAAACTTTGGGAATTTCCTGAGGAGTTATTTTACAGATATTTTGGCTTTTTCATGTCATGTTTTATTTTGTTTTTCACTAGGTTTCACATATATGTGTTATATGTTTTTAAAGTGCAAGTCATTTATGAGCCAACAAGTAGACATACTGTGGTTATACTATAGCAAAGGTGCAATACAGTCTGTCTGGATCAAGTCTCTCAGTAGCATTGTGTTGGACTAATGTATATTATGTTACAGTCTGGTGGTGATTTCCCCACAAAAAAGGAAGACAATCAGCAGGACTGGAAGGACTGTGGAAGAACAGGACATTACTAAATTCTCCGAAAAGCAAAATCCTCTTTTATGATTTTTAAGTAAAAATGCTCTGAAGTCAGCAAAAGAGGTTCTTGATCGCAATTTAGGTCTGTCTCCTGATCAGTAACTCTGTGAAAGAGGTAATTTTTCTCATTCTTCTTCCTGTGCATGTTTCCTCTGTAAGTCTCAACCACACACATAATTCAGGGAAATGAACTCTACTCATTCATTTATCAGGCTTTGTCATTCGTTTATCAGGCTTTAAGATCATGTAGGCATTAGGTTTTCATTTAGAAAAAAGATCTTTTTTGGTTTTTTTCTTAAAACTGTGATGTGTAGTATATTAAGGCTATTAGGAGGTTTATTAGTCTACCATAATATCTTACAGCATAACAAATCAAATGTATTCAGAGCTTTACCTAATTTTTTGTCATGAACCACATAACTCTTGCGCTAGTGCTGAATGAATTCATAATGATTGAACATTTAAAATAGTGAGAAATAATACATTCTAAATTTTAAGCCTTTATTATTCATTATGAATCAATTCTAATAATACAAGCAATGTATTCAGCAGCTGTCCCTGTAGTTGGGATAGGTCTCAGCAATCTGATTGCTGTATAATTTAATAGACATTTTCCTTGTCTTGGTTGTTATGAAGAACATTATTTTAAAAAGGATCCCAGTAATATTTTTAAGATTGCTTTTCAAACAATGCTCAAATGAGTTTCTCAACTCTACAATGAGTTCAGAGTAGTCCACACTTAATATACATCAGGAGTCCTAAAGAGATTTTTGCTGTAGTTTATTGTGATTAGGTCTACCAATTCTTGACTTCAATGTCAAAGCAGGGACAGCAATTTCAGATTAGTTTAGCTGCCAGAAACACTATTTTCATTCAGAAGATAAACTCCAGCTGACTTCAGAGGAGCAAGTTCAAGACCCTTGTGGGCAAAAAACCCCTGTGATTAAGAAACTCTCTGATATAAAAGATTAGCACACTCCTTCCTTGGCAAGAAAGGTAAGTACTTATCCAAACACTGCATACTTAAAAAAACTTTCCTTGTTTAAATAACTATCTGCAGCCCTTGACTACACTAGCAGTTTCTTAAACGAGTGTATAATTAAGGAAGGTCACTCAAGTGTTTAAGAATAAATGCATTATTTGATTTACAAGTCCTTTATCTTGGTGTTCTCAGAATATCATTGTTATTGCATGTAGGCAACAATCTTATTTATCTGAAAATCTGAAGTGGATTAAAAGACATTTCCAGGAATCTTGGTAATTAAAAGTTTCATAGGGCAACACCATAGATGCATCCTGTATGTATTTGCTAATATTCCATATTGATCATGTGAATACTGGATAACACAGGTTCAGCAGAATACATATGATTTACAAATGAGCCAAAACAGCAATTACTGAACCAGAAATTACCAAAAAAGGATTCACTGAAGATGAGGATGGATTACTGGGAAAGGTGTAATTATTTGTGTTCTCCTGATGTTATATACATCTACAGAAAGAATGGCATCACTTTCAAAATGAAGTCAGAACAATTGCAATGAATTATGATTCATTGCAAAGTGAATCATAAACCTTTCATTTTCTTCATTGAGCCACTTATTGTTTTAACAGAATAAGCACACAGGACACTGGGTAGAAAACTTCCTTTTGAGAAGAAAACATCATGTACATAGATTCATTTATCACAAAATGACAGTAATTCAGTGGGTTTAAATTAAGGGTTAGCTGATTAACTTCTATAGAATACAGTCAAAGAAGACAGTTAAACAGAATTATTGACAGCAACAAGCATTTGTTTTTCTTTTTGTGAATATGACAGATTTCAGTAATTCCTATTATAGATCTGATCTTTCACTTATATTGGATAGAGATAAACCAGCAAATAAACTCCATGCTTTCTAAAAAGCTTCATCAGTTTGTACTCTGTATTGTGCAAGTACCTATATATCATCTATGTAGTATATGCATACCCAGTACATATGTAATTGAAACAGTGCTATATAAAGTCATGGTTTTAATGTTTTCAAATTTGTCACATGGATGGTTTATGCCATGTAATTCACAGTGCAAAAAGTAAGAATGTATAGTGCTGAAGGTATCAAAGAAAAAAATTATTTAAAAGGTAGCTGAGAGAAACTACAACACCTGTAAAGATTTTATGTGATTTTGAAAAATGAAAAAATCATATAATCATTGAAGAATGTGCATTTTAACATATGAAAATGTAGAACCTCTTCTAGAAGTAGTGAATTGAAAATCTAAACTCTATTGTCTTTTTGAAAAAGAAGCCTTTGGAGGGAATATTTTTAACTTCTTAAATAAATAGTTGAATGTTTACAATATTTTGTGCCGAGTCTACTATTAGAAAAATCTCCTAGACTGTGCATGTATTTCACTTGCTGTCCTGGCTCTGAACATCCCAACAGCGTTTTTTGTCTGCTGTAAATTAATTGTTTTTTGCCTAAGCCTGTGAACTTAAATGATACATGGACAAGTATGGACTTTGGAAAGCTCTACCCAAATAAAAATTTAGACAGTCATAATATACAGAAATAAACCAAAAAACAATGTCTTTTAAGGAACATAAGTTCATATCTGATTTTATATTACTATAGAGTTTATTAGCCATAAATGTCTCTTTTAATGAGGATATTCACATAGATTTTCTAAAAAATAAACTAAGTGATTATAGTGAAATGCAAATAATCAATGACTTTTGATTTCTCATAACTGTCAATGTGTACCTTGTGGCTTGACAGTTCAGACGTGGCAATATCTCATTCACCAGCATTGTTTCCCAGGCATAACCATAATAAAGACAAATACCCATAATTCCCCAAAAGGAAATTTCTACTTTCTACTTTCAAATTGTTGTCTCCTTTGAATCATGGGCAATCATGTGTTGATAGCTTATGTGAAGCCTCCAGAGATCTTAAGGCTTGCAGCATGTGAGTCACTGCTGACTTAAGCTCCCGACACCAATGCTTGAACAGTGTCACAAAAAATCTGATCTTCTGTCCTTTTGTGCAGATATACACTTGCATGCATTTTCAGAGAGTTCCTCTGGCTGATTAACAGTTAATAGCTGAAGTTAAGATTTAGAGAGTGATTATTGGTACATCAAAAGGCTGCTAAATGAGATTTCTGTGTACTGCACTGAATGCCCATGAACAATTTGTTAAATCCAGTAGGTCAAACATAAAAAGCAAACTAACTTGCGTAAATTTGCAGTTCTGGATCTCCTGATTTATAAGCATCATAAAATGGTGTTAAAATACCCCACTGAGTTACTGTAGCTCATACCACAAAGAATACAATAAAAAGCTATCATTAAATTGTCAGGACAACAACAATATTTGTGGCCTCATTACTAAAGTATCAAAAATTCTAAGCTCCATACCGCAAAGGCCTTTGTAAGCTAAATTAATTCACAGAGTTTAAAGTACATGCTTCAGCTACAGCTGACATGTCTGCTACTGAGAAACTTGTTATCCTTTCCAAATTACTGTTGGTTAATTTCTATATTATATAGGACAAGTAGAGTTTTTTACAAATCAAGTGGTAACCATAATATTTTCTTGCATTATGTTGCAGAGATCCCACATATATGTACACAGACATGTATATATATCCACATACATATATATATTGAGTGTATGTTCAGTGTGTGTATGTGTGCATTAACAAACACAGGTTCATTTTTATATACCATACATCTTCAAGATTCTCTGCAGAACAAAAATCTTAGTTTATTATTGTTATTTGCCCTGAATGTTTGGCACGGTGGAATTTATTCTCTTATTAAGTGTGCGTGACTAATGATGTAATTAATTTTCTTATTAGTCTTGTAGACAACAGGTGTATATTTTAATTTTGACTGTTATATTTTTTTCACAAAGTAAAGAGCTGCATGTTAACTTAAGGGTTCTGGTATGAGTCTTCTGTTTCTGTTATGTAGATACACAGAACTTGAAGAGGATATTTTTTCAGGTTTGTCTTTCAAAGCTTGTCAGTTGTAGTGAACCTGATGAAAAAAAAAGACATACATACAAGTTAAATATATATCAGAACAATTCACGTTGTTTGATTCAAACACTCAGCATGGATAATTAATGTTTGGAAGACCAGGTCCTCAGTGGTGTAATTCCCTTCATAAAATACCCCAAAAACGTGCCAGCTGCCATATATGCACGGTCTTGATTGTCCTTTTCAGAGAACAAAGATTTTGGGGCATCTCTGAGGCCTGGATTCTTCACAAAATACTTAAAAATGGTATGGTCTACAGCTAGCTTGTTTTATATTCTTTTTATCAGAGAAAAAGCTAGTATAGGTGCTAAAAAGATGTTAGAAAAAATATTAAGAAACTTTTAATAATGTACTGAAGATTCCCTGATGTATCTGAATATACTGTGCAATTAAAAAAAAGGTCTTTTTGCTGATACGAGGGAAATTGGCAACTGCCTCATATATATATTTGAATCTCTATTCTTTTATGTTTCCATGCCAGCATTGAGTCAGATCTTGCATTTGAACCACAATCACTTACAGCACATGTGCAATACAAAACAGAGTTTAAAACAGATTTAAGGGGGGATGTAGGGGAGGGGTTATGGCACAGGGGTCTACATGTTTTCCTTACTATACAACCATTTTTGGGGGGTAGAAAATGGAATTACAGTCTATGGACAAATCATTCAGGAGACACATCATTCCTTTAGAAAAATTAGTGATGAAGTGATGACTAAGGTTTTTTTTAGAGATATGGTATTTGAATAGTTGTTTTGTGCATTCACTACTGAGATAGATGATTTAAAGGAGGGACATAAAACTGGATCTATGTGTTTGCCACTGTTTGTCACTTAGTTTCTCATCAGCTTCTATTTCTACACCTCCAGTGCAATAACAGGATACTGCCCATCATAGAAGCCAAGCTCTCAACCAGGCACCACCTCCACTGGGGTCCAAGAGCAACAGTGTGTCTTGACCTCTATGAGAGAAAAATATCCCAGACATAGCTTCAATTTATGGATGGCAATCAATTGGTATTTTAATATGTAAAGTTTCAGTGGCAATGTTTGCAAAAATGTACAAATACAATGCGGAAGACTGATTTGGAAAATGTGTCATGTGGGGAAAGCAGGGAGCTAAAACACTTGGTCTAACTAAACTGTCAGCTTGGCCTTGTATGCCTTTCCAAAAGTGATATGATAAACAATTTGTTGAGCACTCTCTCAGTGCAGCTGCTGTGAAGACTTGTGAGGATCTGACAGACCTTGCCTGACTAAAGTGTGTAGAAACACTCATGAAAGCCACTCTGAACAGTTGTTAAGTTCAGGAAGCTTCATAAAAGAAAAAATTTATATTTTTACAGTTATATAAATTTAAAATTCAGTGTTCAATTTTTTCAAATCCCAGTTGGCAGATTTATGTGGCGTTATTTTAAAAATTATAGATAAATATGTGTATGTGACTCTCTTTTGCATATGATGTAGATTCCAATTAAATTTGTCTGTTTTCTTTATATTCTGTATGGAAACTTTTGAACAGAACCAAAGTGAATCATATTTAGGAAGCGCAAAGTGATGTCTGACAGCTTTAAAACTACTGTTACTGGCTAGTAGTCAAAACCTTGGTCTATCTAATCATAAGCTTCTGTTTCATGCAAAGCTTTTTATGAAATATTTACATGTACTACTTAAGCACACATATTCTTGCATGCCATATAGCTTTCATCTTCTGTATATTTCCAAATTAAAAATATGGAAATCGACATGAGGTAGATCACAATCTGGCTTTCCTCTGTGGGAGGCCTATTACTCTGCATCAGAGTAGCTACATTTCGCATGCACTTTTTTCCCTCTTGCAGATGGACTCAAATCACATGAATACCATTTGACAAGTGCATCTTCTGCTTGGCTTGAACAAGTAGAACATTTAGTCTACATTCAGCATGTCAGACTCTCATCATCCTCTTGCAGATCTCTGTAACTATCCTTGTACAGTGCAAAGACTTCAAAACATAGTAATGATCATATAACAGTGATTTACATTTCAGTTCTTTCCACTCGTTCTAAATCTGCTTTAAAGTAGAGAAATGTGAAAAGAGATCCTAAAGAAGGAAAACTTTCAGAATGTGTAATGCAAAATGCAACTGGGCTTCTTCAGCAAATGCTGAGAAAGGCTTATTAGCAAATCAAGCAGGCAAACATCAAGCAGTGAAAAGAACTGGTTAAACTAAAAGACAGTAGAAGCACAAGAGTAGCTGAAAACAAACTGTCAGGGAATACACAGAGATTGAAAATCATAAGGAGAACAACTTAGAAGAATAAGACAATGAAAGAATTTTCTAGATAGGTGTCAACAGAGCGTTATCTGCTTTGAAATCTGCTTGTTCATTTAGTGTCTGAAAAATGTTACATAAGGTGAATATCACCATTAGACCTGAAGAGCATGAAACTGTGTCTTAACTAAGCCTCTAAAGAAGTGGAGAGTCTTGCAAATCCCAGCAACCTTTTTATTTGTCTTGTTTATAAACTGAAGATCTTAAGAGTTTCCATTAAGTAAGACTGATCAGTTTTTAGTTTCAACCACAAGTCAGCTGTACGTTTGTGATGCTTCATAGCATTCTAGTAATTTTCCCTCCATAAGATTTTGTTCTGCATGTGTAATATGTAACTAACCAAAAAATAAAATGTGTCTCACTTAATTTGGAAAGAAGTCCACAATTTTCTATGTAATATTATTGAACTCATTACAAGAATTCCCATTGAAAAAATTATATGTTTTCAAAGCTATATAATTTGTAGAAATATTCTTCAAATAAGTAGTTGTTATAGAAGCAGGTTAGACTGCATCTAGGATGCTGAAAGTTTGCAAACCTTTTCAAGAAATAGTCCTTCAACATTCATGAAGATTATTTAAATTCATTTCACCCTACTTACAAGATCAGACAGTCATTTGGATCACTGTCTTTAGTAGAAAAAGCACTTCCTCATAATGTTTGTAGGTTTAAATGCAACATAAATACTTACTGCTTCTTTAAAAATATAACACAATTTTAGCAGTAAAACCAAGATTCAAATGCTTATTTGGAATATGATATTTATAGAGTTCATATTTTTACATGTGGGAATGTAGAACCCACTTCAAATGTGATTCTAAACCTGAAGTGTACCAAATGATGACCTATTTTTTCTCCTGAGAATATAATTATTACATTTAATGACATAAATATCAATTTGAAAAAGTCTGATTTAAAGAATTGTTTCAGAACAGCATCCAACTAATGAACAGACACATAGTACAATAAAATAATATATAATCAATACAAATCAAATATATATAAATATACACATAAGTTAACAGAAAATATGACAGAAAAGTTGTTCAAAAAGCACCCCAACTTGAAGGAAAGGCTCCATTGGTTTCCATATAAATTAGGCCATGTTATTAGACACATAAAAGCAATGCATATAAAACAGTGAGGACTCAGGTAGTTTGGTTTTCAACTTCATAGGGTTTTGGTACAACTACCGTCAAATCTGATTTTAAAAATATTTTTGTTCTGAAGTTAACCAGAAAATCTAAACCTCACTTTCAATTCTATTATTCAGTCCAAGAAACTGCCAAGCGTGATGTGTCTAATGTTATTAGCTCTACTATATATTGAAATACATAAATGCAACTGAACTAACTAGTCATGAATTGCAAAACAGCTAGTAATATATTGCTAAGGGGATGCTTTCCTTGTTATGCTTCCTATGAGAATCTCATTCCTTGGAATACCATTCAGACTATATGGTATTTACCTATCAATTTTACCTTGAAATAAGGTTTTTAAATTCTTGATCATGGAGGTACTTATATACATAGCAACAACACAGTTTTTCCTAAAGTTTTTTATGCCCCTAACCACCAGAACATCAAAGTAACTGACTGAGCAGCAAAACAAAAAATCTGAAGGTAGCATATTTGCTTGGAATACCAACATCCTAAGAGATTAAATGGACTTTCAAAGACATGCAGCAAGTTTTTATTTTTTAGACAATTTGAGCAGGATTCTGATTCCTTGAAAATCATTGTGTCATCCTTCCTCTTGATTCAGTAGCTGATTCTAAAGTTAAACATTAGATACATCTACAGAGCCTTTTGGGGGAAAATGTGGAAGCAGGTTTGGAACATGGCTAAAGGCATTTATCTGGAATTTACAGCAGCTGAATACAATCAAGACCATATGTACTTCTAGAAATTCTCAAAATGTCATCATGGAAACACCATGTGATATTCTGAAAGGATTCCACAGGTCAAGTGTCCATTGGTGACAGTTTCTCGGGTGTAAACCTGCTCAGCCCAAACAGCTCTTGGAAACATAGCCTGGCCCTAACTGCTGTGGTATGGCAGCATCCAGCAGGTCCTGCACCCTGCACACCTGGCACACACTCTGCCCAGTAGCCCTATTCCATCTTACTACTTCAGTTTGATTTTCTGTTCTCTCCTACTCCCATCACCTCAGTGCACACTGGACAGAACATCCCAGAACAGGATGCACAGTGATCTGACATCATTCAATGGTCCCAAAAGGCCCTGGTCTCAGAATGCAGGAGCAGAAAAATGGAAACACTTGTCAAGTGTTTAAATGGGAAATCAGAACTCAAATAATTTAGCAAACATAATAAATAACTGTAGAAGTTAGTCAAAACCGGACCAAAAAAAAAGGAAATTACAGGATTCAGTTTAATATTCTGGGTTACACAGGTGCTCACTCACCCTGTTTACAGTGCCTTTAAGGACAGCACAGCTTTAGATATCTACACATTTTTTCTGCATCAAAGCACTTCCCCTGGGCACTGCTAAAAAGGAAATAAAAGGAAAAATTCTTGCTTATTCTCACTCTGTTTCTCTCAGGAGGTTTTTTTACTTGTCAAAAGGTTTCATTTTTCTTTTTATATCTTCTGCTGAGTAGTGCTCTGCACTCATCTACTTTGCTTTTGTCTTCTCCCCTCTTCTAACCCACCATAAGATGCAATTTGCCATTGTCAGAATTTCAAAGCCCTTCTGCAGCTTAAAATAATTGTGAGAGGTTTGACTTTGACCCTGCTATAGTAACGTTGTTGAACCCTGCCAGATGTTTAAAAGGAAATAAATAGAGCTTGGAAAAAACAAAACAAAACAAAAAACCCAACAAGTTTTTAAAGGTGTCCCACCAAGAATGATACAGATGTTTTTGAGTAACAAAGAAAAATGTCAAATAAGCAGCTAAGAAAGAAAAAACTAACAAATTGGAATGCCAGCACTTTTAAGCTTTTTCCAGAAATGAAAACATCATACGTGAAAAGTCTCTTTGAGTTCTGATGTCAAGCAAATATGGAAATACTTACATCGTGGTTGCTCCATTTCAGCAGCTTTTTATTTTCCTGTTGAACAAGAAATGCATGAGTGACCTTAAATGATCGTCATGTTCTTCTGTGGTCCCAGGCCTGATACAATTTTGACATAGAAAGACAGAGATTTTTTCAATTTGGATGCCAGCTTCTCGAAGACCGATAAAAATAAACATCAGAGATCCTGATATTCTATGTTTATTTACCTTCGAGGAAAAGTTTGTGTCTTTATACCAACTTTGAATTTACTGTAAATTTATACACATGCTCAAACTGCTGTGCTCTAACAAGTTACCATTCAAGAGTTAAGGTAGATTAATTATCTTGATACACATTCTTACCCAGTTTCAAATAAAAACTAATTTTAGCTAAAGAGATAGGTATTTTGTAATAGATACTTACTCTTCTTCCCTATCAATTACATCCTTGTATTCTAATTTATTTAATTATATCCTTGTATTCTAATTCTAATAAACCCCTAATGTTTCAAGTTCTATAACTATATTCTTTTACCATATCTCCTCCTTTATGTCTTATGGTAAATTTTGATTTATCATAATAAATAAAAACAAAAAAGGAGGACTCAATTCCAGTTATTTCTTCTGTGTTATTCTCTTAATCATTCCTACATCCACCCCTGATCCTCACTGCTAACAAGAGCAATGTCTGCTTCTACTATACAGACCTGAACAAGGTCAATTAGAACCTCTTATTCTTAATACTACTGTATTCTTTGAAGGCAGATTTGTAAAATTAGATTCAGATTCTTGCTGCTTTTTGAGGGAAATGCCAATTTTTATTCCTAAGTTTAAAACAGGCCATATTGCTGAGAGGAAAAAAATGGGAGCAGAAAGATCAGGGAATTTTATATAGACTCTTCCAAAATGACACATATAAATTCTTTTCCTAGTGTCAGTGGCCAGCATACATAATTACATTGATGTTGGTCTAATAGATGTATGTGTGTTTTCATCACTGAGTTCTCTGACAGAGCAAGTTGACCCTTGAATTAATAACAGATTCTCATCACCTTGATGAATGCATTATAAGTGAGCTGACAGTATGTCACATATTTTCACATTTCTCAAGTTCTACAATAATCACTCTAGAAATGCTCTTTGTTCTAAATAAATACTCCTTGTTCTAAAGTAAGAAAATTGAATGTCAAAATGTGCATTTTATTGTGAACCTTCTGGTTTGAATTTTTTTTTTTTTTTTTTTTTCTTATTATATTTTCTCTGCATAGTTTTAAGGACTCCTTACCTCTGATAAATATAAACCTAGAACAAGAAAAGTGTTTATTCATAATAAATATTTGGTATTTTTTGCACATAGTGTAAAAAATGGGAGGAGAGATCTGCATTAAACAGTCTGGGATCTTTTCCCAATGACACTTCACACTGCAACCCAACACACAGGCATTAGACCATTATATCATGGGTATGAAATTAGAATATTTCAGGTCTGTTGAACACTGTGAATGTTTTACAGTTGATTAGATTAAACTGCGAAAATGCAGGTGGTTTTGTATGCTGAAAAAAATCCAGGGTATAGTGGTCCTCAAATTTTTTCACCTGTGCAGATTTCTCATCTAGTGAATAAAATAACCCATATCAGTTAGCACATGGCCTATGAATATGCAGTGCCATCATGATTACGCTGTTTTGTTCACAAGAGAATGCTGCTTTTGTTTTTTATTTTTTTCCCTTTTTATTTTTAAGGAAGCCATGTTTTAAATATCTTGAGTAGGCAGCTTTTTAATTAGAGGACTCCCATGCTACACAAAGAAAGAAAATGTGTTTCTAGTAGCAACAGTGATTGTGTGGAATACATTAAAGGAATAACCTGAATAAACCAGCATAAATTTTTCAAAGTCAATTCACGAAACTATCAGTAAAGAAGTAACCTCTCCAAATATCTTTGGAGAAAACATAAATCTCTAAGAACACATTCCACAGACAAACGTGCTCTTTTAGGTTTCAGTTTTCACACAGACAGTCCTGCAGTGCTGACCTAATGATCAGCAATATGACAAAAGAAAATTTCCATCTTTTCCAGTATTTTGAGATGTTAAGATAATTATTTACAGTCTGATGCACAGAAATAATTCTAAATGTAGTAGTTTTGGTCTCCACAATAACATCAACTTCATTAGAAAGAAAATTCTTTTGTCATAAATCTAAGACCAAAGAAGACAGAAGAATAATTATAAAATGGATTCTGGGAGGAAAACAAATTTCCACATGATGCAGTGGGAAATATGTGACTATGGATAATCAGTGAATGAAAAAATGGTGACCACAAAAAGTACATTAATTTGAATGGAACCTTTAATTCTGCTGGTCATGATTGCTACTTGCTTTGCCCACATCCAGATTCATACATTTTGTGTTTGCTTTCTCAATACCTCAGCTTGCATTTTTATCCTCACACAAAGCAAGCACTATCTCTGGACCCATGTCTGTAGCTGACCATTCAGCTGTCCTTCAGTACATGAATGCATAAAGTCGAGCAGCACAGAAGATTCAGTTGGTCAAAGTGCTCTCAGTGTTGGTCTTAGGGGATTCTGGATTTAGGCAGCTTCCAGCTGCCTGTTGTCTCTTAATTGCCAGCTCCAAGGGATTTCTGCTTTAGAAACAGGATTTTGAAGAGTTCAGTTGTCCATTTTCCTATTTTTTTTTCTGAAATTGACTCTTTGAGATGGGTAAGAAATGGTTCTAGATTAAAATAATTGGACTTTAAATTACTTGGATTCTCCCCATTGTGTCCTTACTCCTGTTCTCATACACGAAGAATGCCATAGAAACATAGGATGGTTTGCACAGGGTTCTAAAAGATCATCTCATTCTAACCTCCCTGCCATGCTCAGGGACACTTTCCACCAGATGAGGTTGCTCAAAGTCATATCCAACATGATCTTGAACTCTTCCAGGGATGGGGCATCCAATTTGTCTGCCATTACAGTCAAGAATTTCTTCCTAATATCTAATGTGACAGTATCCTCTTACAGTTTAAAATTCCCCCTTGTCCTGTCTCTACATGTCCTTGTAAAAAGTCCCTCTCCAGCTTTCTTAGGCCCCCTTTAGGTACTGGAAGTTGTTATGAAGTCTTCCCACAGCCCTCTCTTCTCCAAGCTGAACAACCTCACCTCTCTCAACCTCGTGGGAGAGATGCTCCAGACCTCTGATTCACCTTGAGGTCCTTCTCTTGACCCATTCCAACAGGTCCACGCCCTTCTTGTCTTGGGAGCTCCAGAACTGAACACAGTACTCCAACTGGGAGGTCATGAGAGCAGAACAAAGGACAATGACTTTTGTTTACCTTCTGGTCACATTTCTTTTGAGGTTGCCCATGACACAGTTGACTTTGTAGGCTGCAAGCACACATTGCTGGGTAATGTCAAGGTCTTTGCCTGCCAACACTCCCAAGTCATTATCCTCAGGGCTACTCTCAACAAATTATTGGGCATATTAACTACTGTTTTCATAAAATGTAGTCGTTTGCTAGTAGAAAGAGAGAAGGACAATATATAGTGTATAAGTAGTACTGTAAGTAAAAGAAACAAAGACTGCCTCAACCAGTTTCCTCAACCTGTCATGGAGAGTGACGACAGCAGAATGAAAATGTTTTGATTTTGAGTTTGTTTATTTCTATTTAGACTTACATTCTTCTTGTTGTTAAAATAAACTACCTTGGTGTGTGGCTAAAAAGAAGGTGAACATCACTGTTTGAAGGACAAGTAAGGACGTAGCTAGCTAGATAGATGGTTAGATACAGAGAGATAGATACAGAGAGAGACATATATAGACAAGAAAATATTTATAAGACCATAAATTTAAAAACTTATGAAATATTCTGTAAGGATAAAAGCACTATGAGGTGTTATAGAAAAAGCTCATAAATGAATCAGTATCTTTATTTTAATTTATTCAAAGTGTGTAACAATAATTTTTTTAAAGTATTAAAAGTGACCTATTTATGCATCTGTAAAATGTTGTTCCATCTAATTGGGATAAATATTTCAAAAGAAAAATGCTATTATTAATTGTTTCACCCAAAACCTAAAAAAAAGACATGCATTACAGTGCAGAGTTATCATTTCCAGTAATACTCCCAAATATTAATTTGAGGTGAAAGAAGTTAATACACTGTGTAAAGAACACTTTTGGATTGCTTTAGACATTCTTATCAAATGGCATGGAAATCCAAATCACTTTTCTACAATGAATGTCAGTGCCCAAATAGTACAACTGCAAATCAAGTTCATGTTTCATTTCTGATAACATTCAGAGACACTTGCAATAGATTGACTACTCTTGCATCAGTTTGGTCACCAGTGTTCAACTACAGGCCACAGTTCAAATTGTTCCCACTTTTGTTGAGTCAATGAAGAAGATATTAAATTGTATACTTAATTTCTCACAGTACTTGGACCCCATAGGATTTAGAAATTGCTTTCAACTTTTGCGTTGACTCAAAACAGTGCATTCATCATTCATTATTTTAATGACTTTATTTCGTATGTGATCTGTATCACCATGCTCCTGCCACTTAGAGATTTATCTTTTCCATTTTTAAGAAAAACTTGAAGTAGTTGTTAATATTCCAAGAGGACTGAGATTTAAACCCAGGAACTTGCTGTTAGCAAGTTGTGCCTTGAGGAAAAAATGAATATGCAATTTGGGCTGTTCAATTATTTCACTCTTGAAAGAACAGTGATTCACTTGAGCTTTTGGGAGTAGATTGTGTGGGAGGGGATTCTAGCTTCATGTCTAAATATGTATTTTGCTTTGCTCCTAGGAAAAAGAGCACAATGTGTGATGAACATATTAGAGTAAGTGATCTCATGGAGATCTTTACAAATAAAATGCCATTAAAATAATATTTATTTGCATAAATATACCAACCAAGTGAATACCTAACCCAGAGTTTCTGCCATTGTGTGAGACAGACTATGATGTTCATTGAGGTAATTTATTTCCGTTATTCAGCAAAGTCTACTGATAAACAAAAAATCCATTTGCTGTTTAACATAAGGTTTTATTGGAACGCTTGCACTGGACAGGGAAGGATTACAAAGATTAGAACCAGATAAGGGAATAGAGAGAACAAGACTTAGCTGGTAGTTTGGGTGTGAGCAACTGAAAGATCTTCACTTAATGTACTTGTCGCAAGAGCTGGATACACTGATATAAATATTTGAAAACAGTCACTTTTGTCAGATGCAATTGCAGTCAGGGAAGAATATGAATATACTGACTGCCAAGGAGCAGGATGGACATCAGTTTGGCCTACCTTGAAAGGGTCTACCTAGAAAATGTTCCCATGGTGTAAGAAACATACTCCAGAATCTCTGCTGGTGCATCTTGGCATTGATTGTGATATTGACTTGAAACTTTTCAAACAACTCTTGTCTTTTTATAATGTACAATTCAAACCTCTTCATCACTGTGACATGGTTGGGATTTTGTGTGTGATTTCAGACATGTAATATGTGGCATCTAGTTTATGAAAAATGGAATTTACTTAATCTGATGTTCAGGCCTACCAAGTAAAATAATTTATACAAAATAATTTATGCTACATTTTGTGTAAGTCTTCTGCCTTTAAGTTATGATAGGTTTGAATTGTCCTTCAGAGATGTGTAGCATGGCATTTTCTCTTTCTGATGTAAGAAAAACCATTGACACTACAATTTAGGATATTCTACAGCATTCTTGAAAAAAGACCTGTTCTTGGTTTAGCATTTTTAATCTGATTCATTAACCAAGTATAAAATAAGTAATGTAGAAAGAATTGGTTAGGCTTCTGGTCCAAATTAGAGGTTCACATTCAATTTATGAATGCCCTGAAATTTTTACTCATGTAAAAAATTGTGTTATATTTTTACTAATGGTTTAGTTTAATTAGATTAACCAAATTGAAGGGTTTTGTGCAATGAACATAACTTTATTTCAAATCTTATCCGTAAGTACAGGGAATGTGGTGTGGGTGAAATAAAAACAAATTTCAAAAAAATCTGCTTCATTTGAATGAATCCAAAGGAAAATCTACCTTGCAATACTCAGGTGTACATTAAACACTACTGGAGAGTTTGGAGGGATAAACATCTCTAAAATCAAAATCTTTGTGTAAAATTCTATTTTAAGGAAAATACAAGTAGTAATAACTACAGTTTTGTTGAAACAATAAGTATAAAGAAATAATAAAGGTAGGGATTTATGACTTTGTGCCCTAGGTGTTAGATATTACAGTGTACTAAGAATTGATAGGCTTGATAGCGTAAACTGGGCCCCTTGTTTCACAACCTCTGAAAAAAAATTACCAAAAGCATAATGGCAACATGAGTAATGTGTTTGCTTTTTGAATTTTGTTAAAACACTTTACAAATAGAGATGTGAAACTACTATGACTAAAAGAATCATTAGGAATGGCATGAAAAGAATTAATTCTCAAAAAGATCAACATTTTAAGGGTATTCTGATATTGAAAGGAAGAAAAAGTGTTTAAAAATGTAACCAGACTGAAAGCTAGAAATATATTATTTTATGATTAAATGAAAACCAGTTTACTGAACAGGACATGGAGATATTAGCAGGACATGGAGATTTCTAGCAGGACCATGGAGATACTCTTGTTTATATGTGGACATGTGTGAACTTCATAAACTTTAATCTGGTCCCATAACCTTTGTTTTGTAGTGTTCAGAATCCCCAGCTGAAAATAAATGTGTAAATTAAGGCAAACCAACAGAGAGAACAAGTTGTTAAAAATATTTTGAGTTGGTGCTATGTATGATATGGCTGTTTGTGGCAGATATTTTCCAGTCTGTTTAAGACAAGAATCTCCCTCCAGCTGGCACTTGTCAGAGGATCACATAACAAACTTGTGAATTTGTTGCTTAGAAATGACAATTGTGAAGATGTGCATATAATTTTAGTCTTCCTTGGACATGTAGATCATGGAAACTTTCTACGGATGATAAAAGAGCAGATTAAATTTAACCATGGCAGTTCAAATCAATCTAATTCAGTTCTTCTAAGACTTTGTCCTGTATGCAGCCCCCAGAGAATCATCATTCAGTTCTGCTCCCTCAACAATTTCATTGCAAAGCTGGATGAACACCAAGACGGTTCTTGCAAGTGCCATCATAAGTGAGGGATGGGGTAGCCCTGCTGAAGGACAAGGGAAAAGAGCAATGACAGACTGGAGAAGTACTTTAGACTCTGCTCATGGAAAATTTAGAATCATAGAACAAGTTTGGTTGGAAGGGATCTTTAAAGGGATCTTTAACCCCCTTGCAATAAACAGGGACATCTTCATCTAGATAAAATTGCTTAGAGCCTTGTATAACCTGACCTAAAATTTTTCTAGGGGTGGGGCATTTGCCATCTCTCCAGGCAATGTGTTCCAGTATTCTAGTGTTTATTTTAAATTGTCATGTTAAGGGCATTCGTAAGATTTACTTTTTAAAAAATCAAATAACTATGTTTTGAATTTAATCTTTCTGGATGAAAAACATTAAAATTATTCATTCACTTTGAAAAGGTATGTCAAGTTGAACCATCTCAATACTTCCTTCCCAATAAGGGAGAGGCCAGGGAACTTGAAAGCTGAAATTACTTGCTTAAGGTCATAACCAGGAGATAAGAGAATAATGAAGAGAGCAGTTTTCTCCAGCCCTTCAGTAAGAAATCAGTTCCCTGTCCACTTCTAATGGTATCACCTTACAGTATTATCTTGAACAAGTCCAACTTTTGATATTTTCAAGCTTCAGTTTTATCCTATTTATGCATTAGGAGATTTTAAATAGCCCGGTTTCTGACAGAAAGATTTTGATGACTGATATCTATGATTTTTAGCTGCTTTCATTCATCATAACAAAGATGAATCCTGAAACTGTGTTTCCATCATCCTTCCAAATGACAATTCACTGTAATCAGGTTTCCCTTGCAAGATTTGCTTCTTTTATTCACCTATGTGTGAGACTTCCATTGAAGCCTCAGGGAAAATACTTAGTATCATAGTTTCCTTTTGAAAATACAGATAAGTTATCTGAGTAGCTATTTTAACAGATTTTATTATCCATATGTCTTTTCATTTTTTCAACACAAACAGCTACAACAACACAAAATAACACTGATATGTTGTATTTTTAAAATGGAAAACAGCTACATTTATTACATTAATGAATTTGAAAATGTATGACCAAACAGTTGCTAATATCTACTGTTTTGCTTATGAGAAAAAATATTTTAGCCCTTCCATTGAAAGTCTAAATCAGCATGAATTGACCAGAGATGAAGTTTCTATGTCTGAGGCAGTTATTGGTCCTCTTAACAAGGTCTAATGCATATATCACTTTTAGAATTCAGTCCACTTTTTGTCATCACATAAACACATACACACAAACACACACACAAACATATATATATATATATATATATATGCACAGAGAGAGCGAGAGAGAAAGGAATTGTAAAGAACAATAGTAATTCATTTAGAAAACCATTTACAACATACAGTTTTTTGAGACCGGCATTGGTTTTATGGAAAATCTAACTATAACAGAATTGAAATTTAAGATATTAAAGTGATAAACAGTACATGCTCAGGATAATGTAAAAAACACTAATAGTCCTTCCACAGTGCCTTGCAATCTGACTCATTATCTTTTAATCACATTAGGACATCATTGCTGTGTATGTATTGTTCTGTCAGAATCCAGGGCATCCCTCTGGCTGCCCTGGGAGCGCAGGAACCCTGGACAAACAGCCTGGGAACCGAGCAAGGATTGACCCCAGTACAGGGGGATTACAGCCCTGTCCAGAGGGGTGAACAGGGGGGGTTTTTTCTCCATCCATGGGGGTCACAGACCCTGGCACAAAGCAGAGATGAATTACAAATCTCAAGGGTGTGAAATCCAGTAGTTTAGTTTATCACAGGGTAAGAAATTTGTAGTTTTAGGTTTTTACAATAGAAGTAGATGGAGATAAGATGGAGATTTTGGGGCGGTTCCTAAGGCTTTTCTTCTTGTTCCTCTTGTTCCTCAGAAAATGGATTTTCTGCTGTGACATTAGCACAATGTGGCTTGGGGAGATTGGGCCAAGTGGAGATGACCTGTTTGGTGTGGATGGTGGACATTGGTAGGAAATTGTAAACAATATGTTCGTAATAATCTGTATTTAAGACAACAATCTCCCATAGGGGTGGGAGCCCTGCCATGGCCGAGGTGCTGAACAGACCTTGCTGGGCACAGAGCCATCTGTGAGATAAGAGAAAGAATAAACAAAGTGATAGACCTTGGAGAAACTGAACCTTGAAGCCTCTGTCTCTTTCTTGCCTCTGCCCCGAAGCATCCAGGAGGGCAAAAGACTCTGACCACCTGAATATTGGAAATCATAATCCGATATTGTTCCTCAAAGTCCCGCTGAAACTAGACTGTCAACATGGTAGTTTGCATATTAGTTTAAATTATAGGCAAATGCCAGTGGGTTTTTTTTCCAGTTCTTCTGAACTACCTGTAAATCAGTTATGAAATAGAAAATGATTTGAGTTAAATTTTTTTATTATCTCCGTCCTGATGAACTTTTGTCTGTCACTGAGGAGATTGAAGGTCAAAATGACTGTGCTGGCCATCTCTAGCTCAGCTCACATGCAAATCATTCCACTAGACTTCTGATCAAATTAAATTTCAGGGTATAGAAGCTGTGTCTAGATTGTCACTGTTAAATCTGAAGAAAAACAGCTTTGTCAGTATATTGCATATCCATTTTATAGACGTATGAGAGGAAACTATACTGCAAAAGTTAGTGATGTTTGAATGGTTTTAACTAATACCTAGCAATTTGAAAACTGATAAAATCTTGCTTTTATGTTGTAGGTTTATACAGACTTCATGCTGTCCTCCTGTTATGATGTAAGACCATAAGACAGTGAGGAGGAGAATGAGGAGATTTGGACATGAAAGCACTCTGATCAAAGAAATATCCAGTTTTAATAATTACAAAGTATGTTCTGTGCAGGAGATGGTGAGGGACAGAAACAGGTGTCTTAGTGTGATAGTTTTTTATATAACCACCCTGTCCCTTCACAGAGATGTTGCAGTCCCAGACAGAGATTGGAGAGATTAATGTGGTTGTTTCTGCCAAGCTGTGCCTTATGGAAATACTGCATCATGAAGTTTCTCTGTCAAGGAATGGGCTTCTTTCCACTCCCTGACCTTCCTGGAGACTGGAGAGTTTCAGGTCATGGGTCCACCCTCCTGAGAGTCTGTCCTCAGCAGGCTTATTTTGACCTCCACAGGCTTAATTTTTCCATAATTATAAAGAGTAAGTAGATATACTCTGTTAGTGGTTAGTCATTTCAAACCACAGAGCTGCTTTCTGATTTTCCATTATCCTTGTTGGCGCTTACAATCTTTGGTTTCTGGGTACTCCCAGACTGCCATATTTTTTAATGATCAAACAGGTTTTCTTGCAGAGTTTGGCTCCCTATGTGCTTGAGCGTATCAAAACTATTCTGTTTGAGAGAGGTGATTCATCATATTTCATCTACTGTAGCTGCAGAAAAAGCTGATGGAGTTCACAGGTTTATGCTAACAGCTATGCTAATTAGGCCTTGCTGCTATACCTTCTGATTGAGAAACACGATCACTAATTGCAGTGGCATAAACTGGAAAATGGAGCCTTGTATGTCCAGTCACATTCAGCACAATTATTATGGAACAATTACCCCTGTTTCTCACTGAAGATGTGAAATGTGTGGGAGATCAGGGCAATGTACAGTGTCATCCAGACAAAGAGAAAAGGAGGTAATTTTTGAAGACATGAACATCAAAGCCACACTACAAAAAGGTGTTCATAAAGCAGTTCTGATCTTTAGTTAATCATCAATCTTGGTTTCACCACATTGCAGTCTGACTCTACTTCAGCCTTGCAGGTGAAATGGCCACAAGAGAAAAATTGAAACAGAGTAATTTTCATAATGCTCAAGGTACTAATGATACTAATGCTCAAGGACTGAGATGATAAATTGTTGCCAAACTCGCTGTGTGTCAGACATTGTTTTCCAAAGCAAGAAGCACTGATTTCTACATGAATGTTGATATAACACATTAAAAAGAAAGACTCTGATATGAGTTTCATCTAGGTTCATGGTGTATATGGGTGTATAAGTGTCTGAAGGAGTGGTACACATCTTGGGTTAAAATAACTGACTTCAGTTGTCTACACATAAGTTGTTTAGTATGGGCCCTATTCCGAAGACATAGTTAAAATAGTCAAAAGTGTCTAGAAAGGAGAAGTATTTTTCTGGTTGTTTGAATGACTGTTTAAATTCCACTAACTGAATCCCCAAATTAATGAACCTAAAGTTCATTAATAGGCACCTCAAGCTAAGCATCTTAACCCTGATTTGATTCTCACTCTGGGAACTTGATTTCTTTACCTACACAAGGACATCTCTGTGTGAAAAATATCTAAGAGGTGGGACTCAAAGTTAATAAAGGATGCAGGGAAGACCTGTGCCCATCTGGACAGGCATTTGGAAGCCATCACATGGTACCCAGAACATCTCAATAGACATTGCGCTTGTGATTAAGCACCAAAATCAAACCCTAGCTTTCATGAGCTGAACACCATAAAGAAGCATGGGATATCTAACAGACCTACATTCAATGCACAAGCAGCTGAAAATGAAAATCAAAACAACCAAAAAATAAAATTCCAGTAATGGACC
The DNA here is from genome assembly GCA_013400435.1 of Pycnonotus jocosus. Taxonomy (NCBI): domain Eukaryota; kingdom Metazoa; phylum Chordata; class Aves; order Passeriformes; family Pycnonotidae; genus Pycnonotus; species Pycnonotus jocosus. Next base: position 75,880 of record VWYP01030985.1, on the reverse strand, counting down.
ACAATAAAAAGTAGCATCTGACTAAAGAATTTCTTCTTCCAGGCCATGCACCAGGCAGGCCTCTTAATGCTTGGGATGTAATTTCCAGTAAGAAGTTAATTCCTTGCAATGAGTAGCCACATTCAAAACTCAGAACACTGGCTGGTAATAGTGATTCAAATGCTGATCTGTTCCAACCCAGAGCAGAGATCTGAGTGTCACCATCCAAGTCACTCAGCTAAACTGCTGCTTATTCACCATTCTCTCCTACACTACTTGTAACCAAATCTGTAGTTGTAATAACTTTTAAATTAAATGCAAATCTCTTTTCCTCCAACCAGCCTAGTGATCCATTTCTTAAATAAATTATCTTTCAACAATTAAAAGACAAAAGAAAAATAATCTTTTCCCAAAAGAGCTTCTACAGTTCAGCAAAGCCAGATTCTGTGAAAGAAATTGGCTGAATGCTGGTAAAAGCCTAAAGAGAATCAGCTGTTCTGTTCAGAAGCTGTGTATCTTCAAAACTTTTCTTTTTAATAGATGTGGATAAAAATTTTTTTTTCTGAACATGGGGTAAGGGATATTTATAGCTAACCTGAAAATTAGGGAGAGACACTGCTGTACTTAGGGGGCTTGTGCTGCTAAATTGATATTTTTCTGTAAGTAGACCAGAATGAATAGACATTGAACATTTATTTTGGTTTTTATTAATCTTTACTTACCTAATGGAAGAAGTTTAAATGTAATTAACTTAAACAACAATAAAGAAGAAAGTTAATGTGGCCGCCTTGAAAGCAGAGTATTCAATATTTAAAAAGAAATTGTAACTACCAATAGCCTTGAGATCTATGAAACATTTTTTCCCATTAAATAGTACACTTGTGAACACTTACATTATTTTACCCTTCAGTGAAGAAATATTGTGCCAAATTACTCTATGGAGAGTGTTTAGGATTTGTTGCATTAATTCCTTTTCTTGGTGCAGCAACATTTCCACCTGGCATGTATTATAATAACAGACACAAAAGAAAAGTAATCTTTCTACCATTTAATGTATTTTAGTTCTGTCACAAGCAAATTAAATCTATTTCTGAAACTTTATCTTGTGATCTTGAACATTGATATTAACATATTTATATTAAACCATTATGTTAAAGTCTGATCTGTATTAAAATACTTAACATAAATATCCAGCTCCCTGATTATTTTGAATATTTTCTAATCACTGAATTTGATTGGACATACATTTTCCTAAATTCATGACTTAACCAAATATATAGTAAAGCAGTTAGAGATAATGCCTCGACAAATTCAAGTAGTGTTGTCCCTTTTAAAGTAAAGCAATTATGAGCATTTATTTTAGCCACTACTGCTGAAAAAAGTCTAAAAATACAGCTGTAAATGCATTAACAATCAGATTATATTTTTATTTTTTCTTCAAGTTGGCTGAGAGTCTCATTATTTTTCTGTGTATAACAAGATGCTGCTTATCAGATACACACAAAATGTTCTCTTTTCAGTACTTTCCACTAAAGATTCCTTTGTTAAAATCTATACAAACACTTTTCCCAGTTCCATTTTACAGCGCATACTTTTGTTACAGAACACTATGTTATTATTTTGTTTAAAGAATGATTCAGCAGTTGTCTTCTTGACAGCAATTTAAAATCTTGCTAGTGCAGAGAGCCTCCACACTCTCTAGAGATAAAAAGATGTAAGAAAAGGAGCTCAGCATTTGTTGCACAAGAATTGTATGATGACAAGCCCTTGGATTCTTACACTGAGTCTTTTCAAACAAAATTTATGTAGTTAATTTTACATTGTAAACCATACACTTTAAAATAGATTTGAAAAGGATTTTCTAGTTATTCTAAGGCTCTAACTATAAAAGCAACTTACCAAATTTAACCTCTCCGGTTATTCTCACTAGCTATATAAGAGCCGTAACTCTTTTGAAGAACTGGCAGTGAATGAGTCTTGAAAAGTAAGACTATTGTTGGAACAGTTCTGATACAAAGAAGCATTTGGTCTTGAGAATTCAGAGTCAAGCAGAGCATTAGCCTGCTAAAGTCATCGTAGCCTGATGATCAAGGAACATCTAACTGCAAATGTCTGGTTGATCTCACAGTGCCCAATGAATTTCTGTCGCATAATAACTGATACATTGAAATAAAATACAATAAGAGGATGTAATATTATGAGGATATGGGAATCATAATAAATCATTGATATGATACAGAGTGTACTATGTGCAACTACCAATCTTACATGTCTGCACAGGAAGTCAGTTATAAAGACAAATCTGAGAGAGCAGGTGATGAAAACCTAAAGTCTTGAGGATGTCTGTGCAAATTCAAAAAGCTGGAGGGGTGAGGGAATGGTATGATATGAGTAATGCATAACAACTTACTGGGAATCAAACTCTTGAGACAGAGAATGCCATGTATTAAAAATACTGAATGTATATCTAACATTATGAAACTAAAACATTCTGTTAACTTCTTATGAGCTCTGTATGACTGGAAGAGCTTTTGAACAATTGCTTGGGAAATTAAAATATGTAAACCTAATGTAATATGACATTATATCTTGAATCAAACTGTATAGAATCTAAGCCAAGAGTAACACATAGTAAATGTACATGCTCATGTATAATGAGAACATCCTTTTACATTAGAAAGAGGTCTGTTTTCTTGTCTGGTGTTAAGAGAGACTGGAATCTGGAAAGCTTCAAGCTATATAATAGGCTTTCTTTTTTTTTTCTTTTTTTTTTTCCTTTTTTTTTTTCTTTTTCTCTTTCTTTTTTCCTTAAAAGTAGTATAACAGTTTGTTGCAGGACTGTTCTCTTCGACCCTAGGTCCGGTCCAACTGGGGGAGCTTGCAGAAAAAAGAGAGTTGGTTACAATGGAGTTGCCCCAAAAATAAAGAACTTTAATAGTGAAAATAACAAACACAGACCACACAATCTGAGGGGCAAGGTCCAAAGACGAAGGAGTGTGGTGATCTTAACTATATATATGGGTATCTGAGGGCAGAGGTCCAATCCCGAACACGGAGCAGGAGCGTGACCTTATACGTAACGGGTCCCAAACCAACTGAGAGCTGGAACTGGAAACATGGCCTACCCTGGAATAATTCTATTGGCATACCGACTCCCATGGTTACAGTCTTCTCACCATAACCTAATCAGGTACCTCCTTTTCAGTATCCCACTTCACATGGTCTCAGGTTGAAGTCTCCTGCATAAGCTGCCTGGGTTAAGCCACCATTCATTCCAGCTAGTTCAGTTCCACAACAGTTTACTTTTAAATTATCCACAGAAATATTTCTTGAACACCCCTTTGCCATGAATTTGGGATACCAAACTGGGTTTAAGGGTGACTATCTTTTACAAATGCTCCTATGTTAAGTAAGACCTATTATAACATGTATTTGAGACTATGTAGTCTCTAAGAATTTAGCACACACATTTTGAAGATAAGATTTTTTGTGTGTCTACATGTGGGAATCATACACACATGTTTGTCTGATTTGAGGTGAAAGAAATAGTACTAGGCACACCCCACATCAAACTATATAGACATTATAAATTGACTATTACATTACACCGTACAATTTAATTCTTATATGATAACTCTGATGGCTGTCAGAAGGCCATGATTTATCTGTTCTAAAACCTGTTTTTGCTATAAACTTCACAATTTAAAGTAATAGTAAATTCAAATTTAAACTTCTTTAGTTAACACTTCAGGTTAAAACAGGAAAAAAAGTCTTACCTTTCTAGATCATGGTTCCTAAGAAAATAAGAACCGTCCTATCTACACAGTACTATCAAAGTCAAGTGATGGCTGGATTTGTTCCATCCTTTGGCTGAAACTGAGTTTGAACAACATGAACTGTACTTATTCTACCTGTAGGTAACTTTGATGGAATCTAAGTTTCATGAACTCATATCCAGAGTCACCACTCAACTGTTCTCCTTTATGGTGATCCTTAAGTCTGGTGGTTTATTTTTGTCTGTGTGCATGCAGAAATCTTGAACATACTTGTATATTTTCCAGCTCTTGCAAATGTATCTGTTTTGAAACCAGAATTGAAATCACAAACTGAATAGCCCAGAATAAGAGAACATTCAAGAAAAGCAGTGAAGTAAACTGAAACATAAGATCTATCTACTGTATATTCTGATTTTTCTGACTATTAGAAGAAAACAAGTTTTTGTTCTCTAGCATGTCTTAAAAATAAGGATTTAGTCAGGGGAATGGTTCAGTTTAATTTTCTTTTGGTCTCCCTCAGCTACTGATTTACTCTTTTTTTTTTTT
>VWYP01030985.1:2626-71547 GCA_013400435.1 Pycnonotus jocosus | reverse complement strand
CAGTTGTGTCCAGAGTCAGTTTCTGTCTCAGATAATGAGACTACTGGAATATATTAAAATTGCCTATATGCCTGTGTACATTCATATTTGACAAACCCAATGTACAAGTGGAAAGACAGTAAGAAAGGATCATTTTTTTTTTTTAAATTTTAAAAACTAAGAATATTCTGTCAAGAAAAAGTCTAATTTTCCCTGAGGAAGAAGAAGTCTAATATTCTGATACATGTCAAAGTCACCTAGAATAACTTGTTTATGAACACCATTAAAATGTTTGTTTTAAAACAGTTTTTCTCTAGGTGAAGTCAGTCTACCATATGTCAGCAGCTCACAGAGTATAGTGTCAGTTCTTTTGTTTTCATCCTCAATTGTATATCAAGTTTGCTGATCAGGCTACATTTGCACTGATTCATCTTTCTATCTCCCATCTCATTAACTGTGGTGTTACACTTAGCACAGAAGCCACATGAGAGTGGTAAACCACAAGAGTGTCAGGACACAGGGGTGAGAAGAGATTGATGCTCACTCTGTGGTGGACATGAGGCTTTTCATGAGAGGCTAGCAGTCTCAGAGCACAAAAGTCTGGAAAATAAAATTTCCTTAGAATCATAATTCTACTTTAGGAGTTGAACATTTAAAATGGAAATAAAATATCTGGTTCTGCTCTTCTCATGTACACAAATTCCAAAAGACAGGGGAATTTCAGATGAGAATAGACTATGGAAATTGTTTGCCTTGTTCTAAAACTATGTTTTCTTACATAAAAATAAATGCAAATACAAAACCATCTATAGTTTGAAATTGTTTTAAATTTCTGAATATTTCTACTAAGGAAAGAACTCTTTTTGTCCCAAAAAATATAAAATCTTTTTTCTGCATAAGGTCTTCTCAATACCTTATGTAAGTTATTATATTATGGAATTCCATTTCATCTAAGTATGCAACCAATTGCAGAAATTGTATCAGATGCCAATTTTATCAAACCATAGATCAAATAATTTTCTCCTAAAATTCCTCTGAAGTTCTCTCCACCTCTGAAAATTCCAGGATATTTCTGTTCCACATCAGATAAACTCACCACTTTCATACAAATATTAAAATATGATTGTACCTTGTAAATTTCTTCCACAACAGGGTAAATCAAACTAATTCTAAGACAAAGAACTTCAGACTAACTGCTAGCTTTGTGAAGATAGTTCTCACATTGGTTAAGGGATGTTCCTTCATGGAGTCCTACTCTGTCCATCACCCTTGTCCTGAAGGATATATGAGCTACCTGAGCTGGTCTCCGTTTTTTATTTCTCCTTTGTCAGGAAATTCTATCTGGGGCCTGAGAAATGAAATTTAAATGAAGTTTTTAAAGTAAAAAGTGGTCGTTGGAGTGAAAAGTTTCAGTTTAAGCAAATTCATATTATTAAGAAAAGTTCCTATCCTATTTCTCCTTAGAACAATGTATTATGTCATATATCTCCAGAAACGAAGGCATGAAATGGTAGGTGAAATATCAAGTAGTTAATGCTTAGCATTTTGAGATTGTTAATTAGATGCCTTCCTGCTTTTTGTGTGATGAATATTTTGCCAATGGTTGCTAATTATTATAGCAATTAGGTTTAATAAGTTGAGAATTTCACAAGCTTAGGTCTTCTGGGTTACACTTTAGCCAATAGGGAATGGGTGTTAATTAAGGACAAAGAAAAGAAGAATTAAGAAGATTTGATGGGTTTAAGGAAACAGCAATTAAACAAAGTGCTAGAGCGATTTGCATATTTTAATAAGTCAAGAACTCTTGGATGTTCAGGAAAAAAGTTACATTTTCATTAGTTAGTGTAATTTTTTTCCAAAAGATCTCTTTTCACATTTTAACACTTTGTCTCCAGGAATATAAGAGGAATGTTAGTTTTCAAATCTTTATTTTTAATGCTTTAAAACTGGTTCTAGACCTCAAAATAGGTAGTATTGGTATAAATATGAGCACTAATGAAGCTCACTCTTATTTTGAGAGAACCAACATATTGTCCCAAGCATGGTATCTGTAAAGACCCTGCACAGGCTACCTCACCTACAACAGCGACCTGCCACCAAGTACCAAGAAGCTCTATGTCCTGTAAAAAGCAGTTACATAAATATCAGGGAAAAAAAAGAACAAAACAAAAACAACACTTTTTTTTTTCCTGGTGAAAAGAACAGAAAATATTTGTAGGGAAGGAAATTTATCTCCTTCAATAGAGAAAGAGATTACTATGCACATCAACAACCAGTGATGGAACACTGTCAAACCTATAGACTCTGCCTTGATTCTCTTTCATTTAGGCAACAAATGAAAAACTTAATTGTTGGTGTGAGGAAAATCCACCTCGAATCAGTTCTAATTCAATAGGAAAACTTCTGAACAGACTACAAAGTACAGTGATGTGGACAAAGAGTAGTTTTATTTAAACTCAACCTCATTGTTCCATGAAACAGTGCATTACACCTGGGCATTTTAATTGTTTAAGACTTCGCAGCTTAGGAGAAGGTCTTACAAAGCACATTGTAAGGAAAACTCAAATAGTATGCTCCAATAATAGTATTTGTTCAGAACCAACTTTTCATCACTGAAATATTAAAAAGTAGAAGATTATCTGACTGCAATTCATGCTAGAAGCACCAGTTTCTTGATGATTATGCTATTGTGTTGTAAGTTAACATTCACAGTACTAAATTTACATGAGCCACAAGGGGTGTAAACTGTTGTTTTATTCATCAGTTAGTGAGGAATTGACGTGAGGAGTTGATCATTAGTGTCACAGGAACAATAGATCTATTGAAACCCACTAAAGTTCAAACATCAAATTGCTGAAAATATCACACAGATGCCAGACCTGTGGGTAGGACAGTGCTTCTGCAGAGCTCAATATGAGTGAGCCTTTTTTTTTGGGGGGGGTGGGGGGGAAGGTTGATCAGGTTACTTAATGAAGAGGTGAGCAGGAAATGAGGAGAAGTAAGAGATGAAGAAAGAGAGAAAGTAGGTGTGAAGAGGTTTTTTTGTCTATGGATCAGGCAAAAACTTCATAGAATCATAGAATCGTTAATGTTGGAAAAGGCTCCCAGAGTCCAGCCTTTGATCAGACACCACCTTATCCATTAAACCAGAGCACTACATGCCATGTTCAGTCATATCTTGAACACTTCCAGGGCTGGTGACCTCATCAGTCCCCTGGGAAGTCAATTTCAAAGCTTGACAACCCTTCCTGTGAAGAAATTCTTCCTGATGTCCAGCCTGAACCTCCCCTTTGTAGCAGTGCATTTTTTAGTTTCATATAGGCATTTAGTCTGAGCCTTTAGTTAGTTGATAGTTCCTGTCCTTGTTAATGGATTATGGGTGGTTCTATATTGTGTTGTCATAGTCACCCATTATTTTCCCTCCCCTCCCCGAAAGCATCCTTAACTACCTAGGCCAGTCCCTTTGTGTCTCTTGCAGACTCCACCTCAGTGATCAGGAGATTCCGAGAAAGCTGTTAAGGTTCTATAGAAATCTAAACTTTCCTCCCCTTCTGCTCTTGAGATTGTATTTCATTTTCCTTTTTTGTTTTCTGTGTCACTCCCCTTGTACCCCCAATTGGTCCAAGTTTTGTATCTTCCCCCTTTCCCCGCCCCACCTTTTAAGGTGAGAACAGAGACCAAGAAAGGCACTTTTTGCAGTGATCACCTGGGTGGAATAAAGATCTCTTCACCCCGCAGAAGTTCGCCTTTCTTTTCTCTGCCATCACCACGCTTTCTGCCGAGCTCGGGCTCACAAACCAGGATTAGTAAAGTAGGTTCAGAGAGAAAGCTAGCCCAGAGACACCTTTGAACTACTTTACCCCTTGGTGCACCTTAATGTCATTTCTTGTCCTGTCACCAGTTGTCTGGGAGAAGATGCCAACCCCCACCTTGCTGCAACCTCCTTTCAGATAGTAGTACAGTAATTAGACTGTAATATAGACTGTTTATTGAGCAGGACAGGAAGAACATCTGCCTGTGCTCCCCACAATCCCAATGTCATATCTACTACCAAAATTAAATAAAATGTAATTGTAAGCATGTTGTAGGCTTAATAACAGAAGAACCCTAATTTTCAGTAATAACACGGGCAGCAAACACTTCACCTTCTACTGTTTAAATTGCCACTTATCATGGAACAGACTTTCATATGAAGTTCTAATATAGCAGCACAATAAGAATAAGCATGACCAAAATAGCACTTGCACAAACTTGAAAGTTCATTGATTGATAGAAGTAATAACACAAAACCACTGGTAGTCACATAGTCTTGGCCATCTGCTGTTGCAGTTACTACATCTTTCTTTTGTGGGGCTTGGGCACTAGCAAACATAATAGAACATTTGTTCCATTTAGAAATAGGCAGTTACAGTAATGTTGCCATAGGCATAATAATAATAAAACTACCTTCCATCTCTCCAGTTGCTCTTTAGCTACCAATGAAGTAATTTCTAAGCATCTCTTATTATTTCAAAGGTGATAGTCAAAAATTCAGACTCATCTAGCCCTCTTAATTTCTGAATCCCACTAATCATAAGTAATTTTGTATAAATAATCATTTACATATAAATTATCACATTTCTGAGGCTGTGAGTGAAAATATCTTCTGCTGACCTAGCTAATAATTTGGAAGTTGCTTAATCAAAGAACAACATAAAAGAAATACCACAGGTCCATGCACAATAGAAATGATGTGCACAATAAATATACTTCCTAATCAGATAAAATACAAAGACTTGTAAATAGAGTTTACGGAAAGAAAACCTATTCTTCATTTTCACTGAAGCCTTTTCATTATGAAAAATAAAAATTATCTCCTTTAAGACCACTTTATAATACCTGATTTCAAGCTTCACTGAATATTGCTTTTTTTTTTTTTTTTTTGCATTTCCCTTTCACAGATGTTCTGTGAATAGTTCATTATTCCCTCCTGGAACCAAGAGTTTGAACACCAGTTCCCCAACCTGAGAGAAGTCTTCTGTCATCTAATCTCACTACTCCTTTTCCCTACAAGTGCTCCCATTTCCTCACAGATGAAGCCACTGGTAAAATTGGTTGGTGGTTTGTGGGTTATGTCTCTGTACTCAGCATAGCAGTGGAGCATGTCACACCTTGGTTGGTGCGACACTTGGACTGAAAAAGAGAAAAGACAAAGCTTTCTTCTAGAGTTATCCAAATTCTATATCACCCAAGACATCTTGGACCAGGCTGACAACCTGTTTAGGTGAAATGAATGTGGAAATAAAAATAAATGTAAAAGCAAGATTACAACAGGAGAGCCGTGGAGCTCTTTGAAAGGGTGGCTTTGAAAAGCTGTGAGGCCTTACTGTTAAATAATACCATATACATTGCATTTGTAATAATATTGCACTTATGTAATAACTAAATTACTTTTCTGTCATATCACAAGAAGCCAATGAAATCAGAGTAATTTTGTATCGATGGCAAGGTCACTGGAAAGCTGTAAACATACTGTGAGTACAGCCAGGGGAATGCTCTTGGTTAAGAATGAGGGATACAGTTCAGCAAAATGTACAGATCAGCATTCACTCTGATCCACCTCAATGTGATTCTGCAAAATACCTAGAGCACATCTATCTAAACATATCAAGATTGTGTTTGATAACCCAATAGCAATTTTTTTCTGTGTGATGAATAAATGCCTGTCATACAAAGTTTGGAAGATTATTTTGCAATTGTCTCTGATATTGGGAAGGCAGAATATGATTATCAGTGACACAATTGCTAAGTCTCCTAAAATTATTTGGCAATAATAAATGAGCTCATGACTTCAGGCTGAGGACTTCATGCTTATGACTGCTTCCTTCTTGACACTACACACTGCTGGAGAAATGACCTTTAGTGACCTATGATAAAAATGTCAAATGTCATGTTTCTCCTATTCTGCAGTGAACAGTCCATTCCTAATGAATGTCCTGAATTTCAAGAAAGGAGCTCAAAAGAGCACTTGAAAGGGTGGAAATATAACAAGGCAGACTGAAGACCTCTTGATAACCCTTGATAGAAAGGTCAAATGCAGGAACTGTGCACTTTTGTGTAGTGGTTCATAACAAATGAGATTTTTGCTGTGTAAGGGTTATCTCCGTAAGAAAATTACATTAGTTCATTTAGTGATTTACAGTTCTTCCAAATGAGAATGTGTAATTGCTGTCAAGAAAGACAATCTATTTCCACCCTTATTATACTTTTAAATTTTTAAAATATACAAGTTCCTTTGGTAATCTGTCTTTCTGACAAAAGCCTTGTGGTCATGCTCTGATATTAAAGGCAGACTTGAATTAAGAGATGGATCTTGTGTTTAAAAGATGACAAAATTTAGGCTCCTTTTCCAAGGATAGGAACCTGGTCATAAACCTTCAACTAATTTATCATACAAATTTTACTCATCTAAGAAATGCCTCTGGTGGAAGAAGTGGAGCTGCTAAAGAATAACATGAGTATTGTAACTACAAGGAACAGTTCCAGAGTACAGGAAATGTTTCACTGCTGTTGTCTTAAAATTGTGCATTCCACGAACTCAACTGGACTGCTCATCTTTTTTGTTAAATGACATTTGACAGATAAAATTGGCTGTGTTTCAAGAATGACAGCACAAATAAAGTCTTTGGAAAACCTGAAATTACAGTAGGAAGGCAGAAAAGGCACCTTTGTTTTGTCCATTAAGACACCAAAATTTCACAGTGCACATATCAAAGTTCAGCTGTTAAATCATTCCTATGAGCTCCCCAGTCTTGACATCCAGAACATGTGATCCTGACAGGATAGAGCTGACAAATTTATTTGTATATTTAAATTACAAGCATGACACCTGGAAAGAGTTTATGTGTCCCAAAGTCCCCCAGACTATTTATTTCTATATCAGTCCATCAAGCTATTATTATCTATGGCATTCATGTTTAGCTCATTTCCTTCTTGAAAACCTTCTTGAAATCTGAAGTACCAAAGTCAGATTGTTTATTTTGTATTTTGTTTTCAGAAAAAAATGTCATATATATGGTTTGGCATTTTATTCACCAAGAAAATGCATGTTATCATCAGTGACAAAACTCCCCTAAGAAGTGACATCAATTAAGTGTCTGATGAGTACAATTACAGAGGTAGATGAGAAGGTAAACTAAAGAAAATAACTTTATACAATGAGAATAGATACATATTATATATATGACAACACTACAATACTGCTATAACAATAGAAAATTAAAAATTTATCTAATCAAATCAAAAGACAAAGCTTAAAAGAGAGCACAAGTGTGTAGGGGGAAACACTGGATTTCCAGTGATCTCTTAAAAGAGCATAATTTATTTTTGTTTTGAAAGAACCCAACAGCATCACAAATCAATATGTACAATGGAGGTAAAAGACTGATCTGCCCACTACTAAAGTAGAGCAACTGTGATGAGAAACTTCGGAGTGTTGTGTACAAAGCATGCTAAAATAAGGGTTTATTCAGGAAAAAATTGCAATAGTTATGTGAGATAGCAATTTTTTTACAATTAATGATCATTTATTGTCCAGAATCATAATCTGTCATTATTTAATATGTTACTTTAAGCCAGAAAGTTTCTGAGGATATTTTATGTTTTCAGTAATAAGTGTTAGACTAGGGGACTTTTTCAGCAACATGACTGTCAGTGTCATGGGAAATTTCTCCAATGCTGTTACAGGTATAAACTACCTCGAAGTCAGTTTTTTGGCTTGGATGGGGTTTTTTAGTTTTTGTTTTCCTTGAAAATCATTCATCTATTTATTGGCAGATGAACTGTCACTAGTATATAAGGTCTGGTGCTCTAGCACCACAGTAGTTAGGTTGTTTATCACGGTGTCTTGACTACAGTCTCACATTCTTTTAAAAATATCTATTGTCCATCCACTTAAGATTAGAACTCCAGAGTACACTTAGTGTTCAGTCAAGTGAAATACAGAAGCCTTTTCTTCTTGCCTAGAAGAAAATGCATTAGTATGAAAATCCATGACTGATGTTTCCTTTTTCGGAACTAGACAATCAGAGGAGATGCTAGACAGTAAACCAGTAAAAAAATATTGTTTACAGAGGAATTGTACTTACTCAGAATGTGAGAAACTGCATTTCATTTAAAAAACCCACAAGATATGCAGACAATAACAAAAAAATTTTAAAAAGGGTAAATGTCTTATTTTAAAAAGGCAAGATTGCATTAAAGCATCATCAAATGGCTTTTAATTATTGAAATGTAAGTATTTGGTGCTATCTGATTTCTGTAGAAATATATTGGGTTTGAGTTTTGGAGGGATATTCTCTTGAGTTTGGCATGTCTACTCTTTACTGCATATATTGGCAACGAATTGCTTGTGGATATGTATGACCAGCTGATGGGCTCTGTACTTTCCCTGGCTGTCCTCTACAAACAGATCCCTTCACTTCAGAACACATCCTGCATAACCAGCACTGCTCAAATGGCTGTTATCCTTCAGGGACTTCAAACAAAATTTTTATGGGAGGAGAAAGTTGGGTCAGGGTATTCCTCTCTAAGATACCAGGCTTTCACCTGCTTTCTCCATCATCTGTGCCCAAATTTGTGTTTGTATACATGGATAGGGAGAAAGAAAAGCAGGGACAACAAGTAATGATCTATACACTAATAAAGATAATTCATCTTTGACATTTCTCTGCAAATGCACCTAAATTTTCTGTGGTACTGCATATCTCAAAGATGTGTCAAGGTCAGCTTTTGCCACATACACAGTTTTGATGCAGCTGGTTCCTTGGACTGCCTGGCAGCTTGTGTGTCTCGGTTTGCTGATGGAGCACAAGGACCTTTGTAGTATGGTAAAACCAGGACACAGAAATAAGGTGGTTAATTTTATAGGTATTTCTATAGGTGAGTAGGTCTCTGGTTGTTTATATGAGCACAAGACACTTCTGCTTTACTGACATTTGCTGTTCTAGGGTAGCAACCCTAACTGCAACATCCTAAGTGGTTTGAGCTGCCTAGTATATAAAATAGAATGCTGGCGAAAGTACAGAGATATTCTAGTAAACATATTAAAATATAAAAAAGCTGGTTGTTAAAGGATGGTTAATCTTCAATTCTAAAATAGCTGATTGCTTATAAGAATCAGTGAAACAGGTAGAATTGCCTGTCACTAAGCATGCTCAGGGGTTTCACTCAAGAAGGTCTTTCTGAGTGCATCTGTATTGTTCTGTTAGTTTGGAGTTCCAAATTCCCTCATCTCAGAAACTAGATTGGTTTTAGCTCTTTGACTCTGGGTGAAAGCAAAACAAGTACTTATTTGCCAGCCAGGAAACCTAGGCATGAGATTGGACTGTGTCACATTTAATTCCCCTGGCCACAGAAAAAATAACGATCTCAGTGACTCCAGGTAGACTTTGGTCTAAGATTCTACACTTGAGATGAGCAAAGTCAAGAGAAATGAGAATCATTAGAGTCCATGTGAGATGTCCACCCAGCTGCAAGAATCCTCTGTAACAGAAACCCTGGAGTAAGGCTCACATGTTTAATTACATATTTATGTGTCTTGTGAATGTTGATAGAAGAGCCACCAAACCTGGTACAAATACAATGCTAATGATCAATGTCTTGCATATAATATATGAAGATATCAGAGATTAATATCTTTTTGAAATTTTAAGTTCTTAATTCATACAGCTTAAGCCTACTTCACTGTTTTAAGCAGGATTCATGACAGCTAATTGCATTTACATATATTTATTCATTTATATTAGACATAAAACATCTGAATGTGCCTGTGGTCAGTAGATGCAATAAAACCCCTGAGAATCTGACTTTAATATGTTTTAATTTCTTCTGACCTCAGGAAGAGGCTGTAGAGAATTTCCACAGTCATTCATCCTAATCATAATTAAGTTTTAGCTTTCTTTTAAAGACTTATGAAATCAGATTATTGTTTATATATACTTTTTTTGCATCAGTTTTTATTGGTTTTCAACTGCAGTTAAAATCTGATTCCTATCTTAAAGTCATAGATTCACATAATATTCTCAGTTGGAGGGGACCCACCAGAATCATTGAGAACAATTCCTGGCCCTGCACAGAAGACCCCAGGAGTCACACCATGTCCCCGAGAGTATTGTCCAAATGCTCCATGTACTCTATCGGGCTTGGTGCTTCCTGGGGAACCTGTTCCAGGGCTCATCCACCCTCTCTGGCAGAAATTTTTTTTCCTGATTTTGCCAGACCACTCTCAAAGTCTTTCATTCCTAGAAAATTTTTAAATTTAAATTTTATGTCAGTAAAAAAGTTACCGCTAACAACACACCATGCCTCCCAGTCACAGCACCTATGCAGAAAGGGATGAAGAATATCTGTGACTTTACCTACCCATACAAGTAAGAATTATGTTGAAGGGTAGGCACACACCCTTGCTGAGTGCGAACTGATGTGTCTTGATTAACAGAACTTTTTTCTCATTTCCTTTTCCCTTATTTTTGGGCTGGGTTGCTGTCTCTCTCTCATTAGAACAGGTTATTTTATGTCCTTTTTCCTCAGAAATTCTCTTTGACACAGAGTACTCAACCTAAACAACAAGAACTTTTTTGCTTTTCTTCAGCCTTAGCTCATGGGAGGGAAGCAGGTTGGATATGCACGAGCTAAGATTTTGAAACTGAGGCAAAGATGTCTGCCTCTAATATTTTAATTTTTTTTTGCAAAGATCTTTCAGTGTAGCTGATGTGATGTCTATCATATCTTTATTAATCATTCCACTGTAATTACCAGGCTGGGGTAAGGACTATGGTTAATGACACAAGTGTGATATGACCCATATTCAGTGTTGTCCTGGTTTCTGGAACCCACATGCATGGTTCTTGAACTCTGGTTGATACTGGAAACACTTGTCTACATGTGTAAGATTTCCTTGTGAAACTGTGAGCTTGGGATCCCATCTTTATATTTCCATCGAGCTGAAAATTCCAGAGATGGCAACACTGTAATGTTACCCGGGGCTGGCAATAAGAGTGTTATCCTCAATGAGGCTGTCTTCATAGGGGAGCACCTTTCATGGGGAGCAAACAGATTTTTTCAAATAGAATTAAATTCATCTATAGAAGGTAAACAAGAAACTGATATAGGGTGAAGGAAAGAAAACAACATTGAATTAGAAAGTACAGCAATAATTTAAAAAGTTATTTGTGACATAGCAGTTCTGGGAAATGGCTGCCTAGCAGGATCCACATTCCTGTAGTACATCTAAGAGCTACCAGCTGTAATTATGGTTTAGAAGTCTCAGAGAGATTAAAATACCATTTGTGGCCTAATCAAAATCTCCACAAGTTTCTGCAAATAGAAAATATACCTACATTTTAACAATATTCAACCAAATATTCAATATGTTTCAAGTAAGAAGTCTATAAATATCTTGTATTTATAGAATGTATTTAGGGGACCAAAAATATTTCTGAAAGCTTTAGCAAATCTTCTCCAAGCATAATATAGCTAATTACTGGTCTTTCATAGGAGCATGAATGAAATCTTCTTAGTATATAATAGAAAAATTAAAGCATTTAATAAATCATCTGCTTAGGATTTCAAGCAAAAATTAAAGCATTTCACAAATTATCAGATATGTATAATCCTATCTAAAGCTTTTTAAACCAAAGAGAGCATATGACAGCTCCTACAGAAAAGTTACTTCAGTCCTCAATTCCAAATAATACTAAAATCAGAGTTAATGTTGATTGTTGGGTCATATCTCCTCTCTAGTAGTATATGGCCTAGTAGATGATGCCTAGTGTTCTGAATTGATCCAGCACCTTAGCACTGCCAGTGAAAGCACAGAGGGAATTATTTAATATATATTGTTTGGAAAAGCTTTAAACATTTCCTGATGACAGTGGTTCCATAAGGTGTTTTCAGTAAGATGTTACATGACTAACTGCATTCCTTCAGCCACATTTTTTTAAAGTGAAGGGAAAAAAGCATCGAAAACTACACTATTTTTGGAGGTTTGAAAAAGAAGCACTTGAAAGTTTAAATATACCTGCATAAATATGACTTGTGAAAATTAACTACTGAAGTTACTGAATATTGCATAGACTGTGGACGTAATTGCAGATTCCCTTTCCTACAGAACACCGGGTTTATGCGTCACCCAAGGACATGAAGTAATGTTGGGTCTTTTTTGTAGAGGTTTGTCACAGGAGTTCAAGAAAACAATGAGGAGTGGAAGGAGCTAGGGTTACTACTCTGACATGGAAGTTCAAGGAAGAATCCAGTACATCTGTTTTACAACATCAAGTCATTCAACATATGCACCAACTAGGTTTTGTGCCACTCAATTTGTCCCTCTAGGATGTGCTGCTCAGCCAGTTCTCAATCCACTAAACCTGTCTACACTTCCCTCTTTGGCTATGAGAATGGTGTGTGAGGCAGTGTTGAAACTCTCACTGAAGTCAAGGTGGACAATACCCACTGCTCTCCACTCGCCCATCCAGGTAGTTGTTTCACTGCAGAAGGCAATTGGGTTTCCCAAAGTGTAAAAATTTAAATGATTTTAGAGAGCCAGCTGACATGCTTTAGTCATAGAAGTGGGTACTATTGTAGGGTAAAATAATAAAATTGTAAAAAATAAATAAGTGTTTGGTATCTGTTTCTAGAGTGAGCACTATTTTTTCATATTGGCTTGCAGGAAAATATTTCTATGTGTAAAGCCAAGGAGCAATGCAATGTTAGCAAACAAAAAACTCTCACTGAGATGTGCGAGTAAGAAAAAAGAGATTGGGAAAAAAGTACAAGAAAAAGAGAAAGGGCAGTTTTTATTAGATATATTAAGATTCTTTATTAACCAGGGTGTTTAGTTTGCTCCCATCATGGCAAAGGACAAATCTTTCCAATCTGTTAAAAATTTTCTGGGTTTTGTAGCATCAGGAAACCTATGTGATGGATTTCTGCAAGTTTCAATTCAGATCTAATGAGATCTGACCCAATTATAAACTTACTCACGATAACTCACAAGCTACATCAAAAGGATGACTTCGGGGAAGCTGCTTTAAAAGTTATGGAAGGAAAGGTTAGAACTAGAAAATTAAATGGTGACTTCTTTACCTTCTATGCTTAAATTAGAAGTAATGGAAAAGAACAGTAAATTTCTATTATAGGAATGTTGCTTTAGAGTGAGTAATAGAAAAAAGTAACAATAGACTGAATTAGTGGCAGCCCTGCTACTGCATTTTAGAGAACTTTAGTGTTAATGAAAGTGTTGGAAAATGGGAAATGTTGAATTATAGTGCTGAATTTACTCCATTAAAATACATAGTTGTGATTTAGCAGTCCATCTAAGAGTTAAAATTATTCTAAGTAAAAGAGAAAAATCATGAGAAGGCAAGCAAAATTGGTAAGGTTTTGAAAATACAGTTAATATACAGTGAGTGTGACAAATACCTAAAAGAGAAAATAAAGATTTATTAAAACACTGAGAAAGGCACATTTACATCAAAAATTTAGATTATGCAACAAAGAGACCTGGGATGTAAATATATCTATGAATATATCTGCATTAATATTAAAGACATTTAATAATGTTGGAATTTTCAAAATCATACCAGAAAAGAAGACTTTTTTTTCTGAAAGATGTGATAACAGTCAGTTTAAGGTTCTGCAGTTGCCAATCAAAGCATTTGGTCTTTCTCCTGTGATGGCAAATTCATACAAACTCCTGTTTTATTTTAATTATTTTTTAAAATGAGTGGAAATAAGACAATATAGAGGTAGAGAAATTAGTTGATCAAGTCAAATATAAGATTATTTAATATAGTGAGATATCCTCCTAAATTCTAGTCTTTCATTGTGCTTCAGTGCTAAAAATATGTAAAAATAGTAAGTTTCTAGCGCCCTGAACACCCACATTTATGGTTCACTCTACCCTCTTAATACTAATCAAAATTAAGAATAATGTCCAATACTTTGGATCTGTTCCTATGATTGTTATTTTTCTCATTAAAAAGGTCACCTTTTCACGAGCTGAATAATCTAATGAGCAAAATTCCTTTTATTTATATATGTCTCATTTACATTTTAAGCTGTCTGGTTGAGAATTCCCTTTATAGATTTAATATCAAATTGTCTGTGTATGAAAGGTATAAGACTAACAATAAAAAGAGGAAATTTCTTTCTTTATTTGAAAATTAAGTACCACACAACAGCAGTAAATGATTTTCACCTTTCCCTTAAATGACTGCCTGTCTCTACTAACAAATGTATGCATTTTGAGATTTAGATTTTTTTATTGTTATAACTGATGCTTGGTCACTCTGGACATGAAAGAAATAATTCTCTTTGTTAGAATTCAGATCTAAAGTTTATAAAAACCACAATGCTGAAAAAACAAAGCAAAAAAGTGTTTTACAGGAGTTGTCGCACACAGAAGATTCTAATGCCTCGTTTTGGTTGGACTGAGTTGGTTTTTTGGGGAGTTTGTTTGTTTCTTTGGGTTTTAGCTTTATTAGGAGGAAAATGCAGTACTGCTTTGTGGATGATGAAATAAACAGTTGTCTGTTCATGCAGATTGAGATATTTTAGGTTTAAAAAATGGATTGTTAAAAATTTATTCTGTCAAGAAACCCTGAGCAAATAAATCATTATCATTGTTAGAGAACTGTGTCATATAATATCCTGAATTGCTGAACTACCTCTTGATATTTTTTCCTTTATAAAAAGGATTTCAAGTGTGATTCTTTTCCTGCTTTGTCAATATAGAGAAAGTTATTCCTTCTCTCTCACTGGAATTGCCAGCAGTTGTGACTCTCTGGCAAGTAAAATGGACACTAGTGATCAGACATGTGGAGATATGATTATACTGAAAGGGGATGGAAGGAAACAAGGGAGCTACATCTCTATCATCAGCACAAAAGTATGTCACACACACTCACCATCACGTGGCAGCTGCTGCCAATATTTAAAAAATAAATCTGAAGATCAGGTTTTCTTCTTGACCTATGTTTCCAAAATACTTTTATAACAAGATTTATCTTTTTTAACAATAGAGAATGCTTTGGAAAATCTAGACATCTGAGACTCCAAGAAAATAAAACATTTAATTTCTTATTGAATATTTCTATTTGTTTTCTTTCTTCTTCCTTTCTCTACTGGATTTGGTTTTGCAAAGTTCTTTGTATGTTCTTGGGTTTGCCTAGATACAAAATGGGAAAAAATTACTCAAATCTCAATACATGTTTATGTTTGCAAGGCTTTCCTGTTTTGGAGCTACTCCCTTAGTGTCATCTCTTTAATTCTGGCATTTGCACCTGCCCTGGTATATTGCTATGAAATATTTATGAATCAGAAAACTTTTCTGTAAGACACGAGGTGACATAGACCAGCATTACAACACATAACAAATCTACAAGAGGCTGCAATACTTAAAAGCTCACAGTAATCGTAATGAAATCAGGTGTATAAAACAATTATAGTCCACTTGGTCACCAGTACAGTACTTTCTAAATAAAACAACACAAGGTATCCTGTGGCCGAGATAGAGAATAACTGAAGAGACAGCTTGTGAATGTTGGCTTAATATTGTTATTATTGGGTTGTTGCATAATGATACTACTTCAATCAGTTCTATTTTCAAAAGATGACATTTCACTACTGACATTAAACAAACAATAAATGTTTGTTTCTGTTCCTGAAAATATTAACCAAAAATATTTAAATAAGTTTGGAACTTTTTTGTTTTATCCTCTTATGTTTTATTGTATTTTACATCTATTTAACTTTAATATTTTAAGTTAATGTATCATTAAAAGATGAGTGTCTCAATAAAGCCATATGTTATGATAGAATCGATTTGGAATAATCACTGTTAATCTTATTGCAGTTTCTTTGGTAATTGAGAAGCTCACACTGCCAGTAAAACCAGCCAAGATTATTATTTTAATTGCAGTAATTGCTATTATAAAATACTCTTCTTTGATTTCAGAGATATTTATTTTTTAAATTAATTTATACCTCTGAAAATGATATATGTATTTGCATGATTTAAAAAAAATCTAAACAAGGTAGGTTCATAGCTGTCTCTTTAAAGCACATCCAATATATTAATTGCCTCATAAGTGACATGTAGAAATTTACATTTTAGTTACATTCTGTAGTCTTCATATTCTCTCATACATGTCCCTAATTTGATTCTTGCCCAGAAAATTACAAGCAAACTGGTAGTGTAATCCAGAAATGCCTGTAGAATTCTTTAATGAGTTATAGAACTCAAATATTTCAGGCAATGGGATTCTATTTTATAGTGAAACTAACATGATGGAGCCTTCAGAAAAATAATTTTTGCGAATAAGTGAATGAAGATCTACTAGAGTCAGATTTAGTTATATCCATGATAATGGTAATAACCAAGGAAAATTAGATTATGTGTAGAGGAAATTTAGATTGCAAAAAGTTTTTCATAGCATAAGAGGAAAGGAAGACTCTAGGTGGTATTTTTCAAAAAACAAAGACTCCTTTCTAATGAAAAAATAGAATACCAGGAGACATTTCTTGGAGACCTAAACAGGAGGACGCAATTCAGGTAACTGAGTCATCTATGCTTACTTGGAACTTTGCTTGCAAGTGGTAGTATTCATAAAGTCTCATAATTCCAATCTTTGGTCCAGGCATTGTTTATTTCAGAAGGACAAAGAAAACAGTGTCAATAGATGCACAAAAATACACCTTTTATTATTAATTTTATAGAGTGTCATATAAGAAGCAAGAAAGAAAAATTTTCCACTGAAAAACTTATTTAATCTAAGAGCTGAATCATGTTTTGGGGTGTACTTTTCTAATTATGGAAAACTTAGAACTATAATGTTGATTATTTAGCTGCTAACTGAGTTAAGCTTGTGCAATCAATCAGAATTTCTGTGCCAAAATCCTCCTTACTGATTGCAAAAAAGCCTTTCTAGACCATTGTGAGTTTAAGAGTTTTCAGATTTGGCACAGTGAGGCTGAACAGCAATCTGGTTGTCTTTTGACAAAACTGAGTTGTGGTATCTTGCATAATGATAAATTCTGTGGGAATAGACATGAGGGAAATACACACATTAATGTATCATGCATACTTTTTATTATTTTTGCAATATATATATATTGTTTGCGATTATGCATTTAGACAACATCTAAAATCAATAAAACTTTTCATTACAATCTTGACTCCAATACAACATGTGAAAGAGAAAAAATTCTTGAGTACTACTGCTTTTCAGCTGGACCACCAATGGTTGGGTGTTCTTTAATTCTAAACTTCATCTTGCTAAGTTTTCTTATTATTCTTGCAATAATATTCACTGCTTTACATAGACACTCAAAACCTTTTGTCTAACAGAGAACAAGTGACTTAAGCAGTCTTCTTGCTCTGAAATTAAACCCTTTTGCTTATCGCAATTGTAAAAGAAAGAGTATTTGAATTGCTTCTCTGGGCAGGCAAAAAGAGGTAAAAAAAATTAATCTAATCCTCATATTCTAATTATGGGGGAGAATTCTGCTGGTTGTATTTTATGATTTCATTATCATTCAACAGATTGGAAAGAAAATTGAAATATTTGATCTCAATACAATTTTCACATAGCATCTTCAGGAAGGCAAGGTTTGCCCTTGGACAGCTTCAACACTATTTCATAAAGACTGGAAAACTATTGCTCTGCTTTTCTATAATTGTTTAATAGTCAGTTTTCCTAAAGTTGCTGTCTTCCTAACCTGCTTTAATATTGCTAAGATTTTTTTTTTTAAATATGTGTATTTGATTTAAACAGTCTTTCTTTTGCTGAGAATATACCTGCCGCCTTAGTGAAACTGTCTGAACCCAGGTTACATTTAGCTACTTTTGGGATGGCATTGCTCTTTGCCAAAGATTGGACTATACAGATCATTTTATCTCACAGGGTTTATATTTGATGTCTTAAGAAGTCTGAGACCATCACCCCATCCTTCTCATAAAAGCCTCTGTTTAATGCTATGTCCCAATAAACTCTGACGTGTACAGTTGATTTCTTTAACAAACTGACTAGTAAATTTGGGGGGAGGAATTCCAATCTGACTCCTCAGATGGCCTTGGTACTTTATGTATTATATCCTCTGACATGAGTGTCTTGAATAGGCCTTATTTGAATGACTCAGTCAGAACAGAGAATGCCATTGTAAAATGCCTTCTTCTCATGGATTTTGGTGGCTGGACTGGCAGCTGCACACTAAAGCAGACTGAGCACCTCAATGACCACAAAGTGGGTATCCCATGTGCAACACATTATAGAGATGTAATCCAAGCACTGTATAAATAACGAATCCTGCAACCCTGTACAAAAATAAATTGCTGTAGTTTCTCTTAAAATACCACATATACGCACTGGGAAAGTCAATTTAGTGCAATGTAGCCGTAGCTTATTAGCTGCTCCATATTCCAAGCAGTGATTATCTTTATGAGGTTTAAATGAATGTGCTACATAGTTGGATTGAATAAAGTACAAAGATCATTTAGGTTTCAGAATGAGTGCAGGCAACTCTGAAAGTGTTTAAGGTTAGATCATGCAGAAAGAAAATTAGAGACGCAAAAGCTCAATTAGAACTTAACCTGGCCACTTCTGTAAAGGATAACAAAAAATATTTGTATAAATACATTAATGGCAGAAGGAGGGGCAAGGAAAATGTCCATTCTTCTTGGACATGAAGGGGAATACAGTTACTGAAGATGAAGAAAAGGCTGATGTATTTAGCACCTTTTTTGCTTCAATTATCAACAGTAAGACAGGTCTTCCTCATTACAACTCTCCTCCTGAGCTGGTAGACAGGGACAGAGAGCAGAAGAGGCTCCTGTCTCCAGGAGGAAGCTGCTGAGCCACTTAGATGCTCACAAGTCTATGGGACTAGATGTGTCCTACAGCGCTGAGGGAGTGGGCAGAACAGCTCGCCAAGGCGCTGTCCATCATTTGTCATCACTCCTGCCTTACTGGGGAGATCCCAGACTACTGGAAGATGACCAGTGTGATGCCCATCCATAGGAAGGGCCAGAAGCAGGATCCAGGAAAGTCCATGTCTCCTCTATCTATCTTTACTCGATAAAATGTCAACACATTGCAAATTCTAACTCCTGTTTAATTATACTGCTAGGAGAGAAGTGACAGCATAAGTGGTATTTATTTAGACTGGCTCTACAGATGTACCATGGTTTTGCTTCTATGTGAACCAAATATATGGAGCTAACACCAAGAAGACCACAACTCAAAGCTGAAGTGTAAAGAGTGGATTTATTTCATTATCTCCCTGGCTTGAGGATTCCAGAAAAAACAAATGGAAGCACATACCCTAATAAGCTCATTTTAGCAGGAGCAAAAAATAGCAAGGCCTGAGTCCTGTTACATATAAAAGGGGGCCTGGAGCACACACATGTCTTTACCAGTCTGTGTTTTCCAATCTCTGAACTTCTTATCTCCCTTCCCCCACTCTCAAACAGGCCTCAAGTCTTTGTGAGGAATGCTTTAAAATTTTTCACAACATTGTGTTATCTGGTGAGAGAGCTTCATTTCTTTAGTAGACAGAAAACAACCCAAAGCAAACAGAAATACATGAATTCTCTCACAGAGTATTTTCTAACATCTCTTGGGTGCAAGGTTGGTCTCTGAGCAAAATCAGTTCTAAAACCATCTTACTTTTCTCTCTCCTCAACAGTCTTCC
This sequence comes from Pycnonotus jocosus, assembly GCA_013400435.1. Classification (NCBI taxonomy): domain Eukaryota; kingdom Metazoa; phylum Chordata; class Aves; order Passeriformes; family Pycnonotidae; genus Pycnonotus; species Pycnonotus jocosus. The sequence continues at coordinate 51,840 of VWYP01030985.1, read as the reverse complement.
CGTTACTTTTCTTTCTTCTCCACTTAGTTTTTCAATCTTTGACACTGCAAAGCACAAAAACAAGTTACAGCAATAGAGAAGATAATGGAAAATTTATTTTCCCATGGGTACATAATTGTGCCAATGAGCAGAAGTGCATCTGTGATTTTCCACAGAAACACTGGTAACTGAACACTCTGCACTTTGTTGAATATATGTCTGGTTAACCAGAAAGAATGAGCTAATGATCCAGAGTCAATCTTAGGTGTCTGAAAATTCCCTAAGAGCCCCAAAAGAAATGCCCCTGATTTTTAACCAGCTCTTGGTTGAAAGTGAGATGTGCTTTGCACCTTGAGTAAAATGTCAGCTGAGCACTTGGAGTAACGCAATTGGATGAGTCCTGAAGACTAGTAGTGACTGCACTCTTCCTGTGCCTTGAAAAGTGGTCTATAAAATCTTTCAAATGTATTTCTGTTTAAAAAAACAGCTAAGGGAGGAATATTGTATAAAATTACCTGTCCACAGTTCACAGAATGTTGAGAAAAATATTTGTTAAAAAGGGGTACACTTTCTTACCAGAAAGGATTCCAACACACATTTTCTATATCCTCTTTTTGGTTTTGATTTTTTTTCCTCATGCTGCAACCTGTAGTTGTTCCCTAGATCATCCTCTGTTCTGACTCTAGTCTGTGTAAGCAGACACTGGGCAAAAAACAGGCAAAATGATAAAAAGCAGAGAGAAAAGTCTGCAGGACAAGAAGATCCTGTTTCAGAAGAGCATCTTAGCTCTTTCACAATTCAGCTTAGTCTGTGGCCTCCTTCTTCAGATGGCCAATGAGTCCTAGACCATATGGCCAACTCACGCAGTCACAAATCACAGAACCATAGAATGGCCTGGATTAGAAGGGACCTTAAATGCCATCTATTTCTGATGTGTGCCCTGATGTGGAGCACCTTTTACCAGAGCAGTTTTCTCAGACCCCATCCAATTCTGTCATGCACAGAAAGAAAAAAAAGGTAGCAGAAATGCAAAAATAAGGACCAAGAAACTATTACATTTATATCTGAAAGAGTAGCAGTGTTCTTGCTCTTTCCCATCCTTATGTGCATTATATTTTTGTGCATATACAGTTATGCTTATTTTAAATTGCTGTTAAAAGGAATGAACTGACATTACAAAAAAGAACAATTTTTGCCAGCCCTATTCAGGATTTATGTGATGTATTACACATAGCAAGATTCTGGTCATGTGCATCTTAATTGATAAGAAAGACACTGAAAAATAGGCACTTGGTAAGATGTAAATGTCTCAAGGTCAATTCAGATTGGCTGATTTACAAACAGAACTCCAGTTCTATATTCTTTGTATATGACTATTCTGTATCCAAAAGTACTCCAAATCATTCAACAAACAGGGCAGATCTCAGCACACTGATATGCAAATTACACTGTGCATAGGGGCAGAATTGTAATGAAAGGTCTCTGTTATGCTTTCTTGACCAAAATGGATTCATTGAACATCAACAGTGAGTTCTGCCAATAGCTTTCACTGTTCTCTAATCCAATCACATGGGCACTGGCTTCAATTTTCTTGGATTTTGCTGAATGATAGCTCACCAAATGTTAGATATGTTTCTGGGGAACTGAGAAAAGAGTATATTGTTGTTGGGATATTTCAATAAATATTTCAGGGAACCTCTGTAATATGGCATAAGGTGAAGCATCCAAATACATGTTTTCAAAAACCTCAGAGGGAATTGAGCACAAAAAAGGGGAAAAACATCAAGAAAATATCCTTAATTCTTATTTTAATGCTCCTAGATTTAGTGCAGAGGGAGAACTAATAAAATTTCCTTTATGTGCAACGAACTCCTAGCATTTTTGCAGGATATAGTGTGTACCCTTTTCTAAACTGCATTTGGGTTTTCAGGCATCCAAATTTGAGCCAGGCACTCTGCACTCTGCACTCTGGTAAGAAATAATTAATTTCCTACCTATAATTCTACCTAGATTATATTAAGGTCCATGAATAGTTGCTTCTCAGCAGATACTCAGCATGATCTTCTGTTAGCAGGGTCTGAATGTCTTGCTGCCTTTCTGGATACACCCAAACCGGATCTCTGTGATGCTGAGAGGACAAATATGTATCAACCGTATTATTCATTTCTTGCTGCTATGTATCAGGAATACCAGTAGAGAAGGAAAGAATGTAGACAGATTTAGAAATCCAAAAAGATGCATTTCAAAATAAAAGGAATCTTCACAAGAGCATGAAAAAAAAAAATCGAACAACATGAAAAGTGAAAACAACCAATCACAAAAGCTTATAATAGTATATATAAGATATATTCCATAAATTTCACAATGGCTGAAATTCCTAAATCACTATGACATTGTTTGTCGTTATATGTTAATATGCTGTGTATTAATATGCTGGATATATTTGCCTTACTGTGACTTAAAGAAGTGGTCAACAGAAGTACTACTATGACATCTGACTAATCCTGAAAATTATCTATTCCAAGGTATCTATTCCAATATTCCATTGGGCAAAAAAGTTGAACAGTTATTCCAAACATTTTCTATTTGCCTTTCACTTGGGAACTTCTTGAAGAAAAATGTTCCCAAGAAAAATATTGTTTCAGTAGGAATTTACATGCAAAAAGTGCAAGCAGCATCCTATATGTTACACATATATGTTGTCTATACGAACACCTTCTGTGCAGCAGACTATGCTAGTGCAGATAGTTATATTTCAGCTAATACAGAATTGAATGTTTTGGTTTGCACAACCTACCTCATCCATTACATCAGTGATATGAAAGGAACACTAAAGAAGTAAGTCAGTTAGTTTTGCACATCACTTTATTCATGGCAGACGCGTGTATCTTTCCCCTGAGGGGAAAAGATACTGAAGGACAAATATCAGGGCACAGCCCATTTGTTCAAGCAGAACACTGGACTTTGCATCATTTCCATCACCCAGTTTTAGAGACTAATTGAGAAAAGATTTGTATTAATTTCCTCAAAGAACGTTTAGCATATGGAAAATACAAAGTAGTAATTCTGCCTTGGCCTCATTCACCAGAAGCAGATTGAATTTTTTTTATTGATTGCAATTGCACACAATGCTGCTGTTACAAGAGACAGCTCAAAGGAGTAGCATCTTAATAAGCAAAGTCCTAATGCAGCAAGCAGTATGCTTAAAATGCACATGCTTCTGTTTCTTCTCCAGTTGTATTATTCTGATCCAAATCTGCAAAATCTTAATTGATTTGAGCCTCAGCTATTTAGGGGCCATTTATCTAACTATAGTATTTCAAAGCAGTTGCTTTCATTGAGAAATCAAATTCCCTTCTCTTTCTCCCAGCTGTATCATATGATTCTCAGCTGTTCATTTTAAACTAAACTCCAGAATAAATGTTAGTCTGCTGTATCAAAATTTAAGACACAACTTTGCAGATTTTCTTCCAAATAAATTAAGCTACAACAAGAAAACATTTAATAATGTACCAGAGAACAGAAAGAGTAATGTTTTGATTTTATTTGGCTTTCTTCTCACTGGAGAAACCCAGGCAAGAAATATCAATGTTTAAGTATTCACAAATCTTCCCTCAACTTCAGCATAATCCCATAAGAAACTGAATCTCTTTGTGTCTCCATTTCTGCTCTGGGCACGCATTCAGCTGCCTGAGGCTGTGGTTACATGGGCAGCCAAGCTCTTCTAATGGCTTGTGGCTGCCAAGAAAGGAAGCTTTCCACTTCTCTTGCTTTCTCTCAATTGCTCTTACTGTCCCTCCTTCCTTTACTTGCTGTTGGAATACAAATCCCCCTGAGCCAAATCCACACAAGCCCAGGAGTGCCCAGAAATGTGAAGACTGAATTAGAATCTTCAGAAAAAGTAAAATACATAAATCCACAGAGACATGAGGTAGGAATGCAAGTTTAGTTTTTAAATAAGTAGAGGATTTTTTAAGTGCCTTAGCAAATAAGAGACTGAATTAGTTAGTAAGAAAAGGACCTAAAACCTAGTTTAAAGTTCAGTGGCATTACCTTTTGCAAAGACAGGCTAGTTCTAGACATAAAGAAAACATTTTAACCTTACTAAATATTCCTAGATGGAATGGATAGGATTATATACATAGAATTTGCATAAGGATTTGCATTTGCCTTCACACATCAATCTTAGCTTTGATAGGTCCAACAAGGATGTAGAAAATTTATGCTTTAACCTGATTGGCCAAAAATAGAACAAAATGCACTGCTTTGAGAATGCTAGGAGGCTCATGAAAAACACTGACTGAATGCCGCAGTTGTTCCAGCAGCGGCTGCTCCTGAACCAAGCAGCACTCATGGAACACTGAACACGGGTGCTGTGGCTGCTGTTTCTGCTTGGGACTTAAGGACTCTGAGTTAGAAGGCTTTCCACCTTCTGGCTTGGACTATAATAACTTTTCCTTCATGAGACTGGTTTAACGATGCAATAAAGGACTTTGCTTTTACAACTACCCAGCTTCTATAGTCTTCAATGAGGAAGTGCAGAAAACTTGACAACTTGCTTATTTCTAAAGTAGAAAAACAAGGATTGTGAAGCTGAATTTATCATTCTCCAATAATATCTGCTTGGAAGATAAATGTCTGTTCCTCCTTCCTCACGTTAAAAGGAAATTGTTAGTCTCACAGTAGCTGAAAGCCAGTTTCCACATACAAAGTACTAGTGGTGACACTCAGTAGCAAGTTGAACACGGTTGTTTTGTCTTGGACCTTAGTGAGGATAACTCTAAATCATATCTAGGAAAAATATTCAGAAATGTGTAGGTCACCTAGTGTATTTGCTGTTTCAAAATACCTGATTTCAGACAAATATAAAACAGATTTTTTATCAGGGGTATGTGCATTCCAAGTATCTTCATTAATACAAAATTGAACCAATGCTTTTCACCTCCTCTATATTAAGGCAGATCTAGTGGATCCATATCTAATATCATGCGGTCAATACTCTTCACCATTCAACAGATTTATTGCTTTGTTCTCACATTCTTATAATTAACATGGACCCTGTGTGTCGACAGGACTTGTAATTATTTAATTCTCTCTGGAAGAATTACATTCTTCCACAGTTCTCATTATCACTTTTTACTTTCACTGTCAAATTAAAAAAGATACTGTCTCTTTTTCTTCTTGTTTACTAACTTACTGATATCTCTACATATTGACCATATGTTCCTATCAGAGGAAAAAGGACCAATATGTAAATTTATGGACTTGATAAGCATACACTATTTTCTCTCTGAGGTTGCCCTAATATTCTGTGAAGCAGTTAAGGCTTGTAAAATTTCAAGTATAGATTCTACTTAGTGATCATAATTCAGTCATTTCAAGCAAATTGAAAACTGTAGTTGTAACAATTTTATTGGTTTTTAGAGAAGGCAGAGATCTGCATTTACAGGTAAGTGATTTTGGGGTCTTGTAACATTTCTTTTATTTAACCCCTTTATATTTTTTTTTGTACTCAAGCTATCTACAAGTTTAAAGTGGCCAAAAAGTTGTGGATCAAAAAAAGCATTCAAGGCCAGGTTGGCTCGGGCTCTGAAAAACATTTTGTACTGAAAAGTGTCCCTGTCCCTGACAGGGGAATTGGAACTAGTTGGTCTTTAAGGTCCCTTTCAAATCATACCATTTAATGATTCTATGATGAAGGCAGATTGACAGAAACTGTAGGTTGAATTTAGTAGTTCAGAAAGCTCAGAATGTGGAAGAAAGGGATCCTGTTACTTTTTATTTTTTGTGGGATTTTGGTCTGCTATCTGATGGAAAAACACCTTAATATTGTGTTAAGCCAAATGGTAAGTGTCATCCTTACTCCTCCTCTTTAATCTGGTCTACTTTGAATAAAATTCTTGCATAGTCATTGATTAGAGAATGGAATTTATCTATTAGAATAATTGTAAGACATTCATCTGTCCTGTACTTTTAACTCCTGTCATTGTTCCATCAGGTACTCAGACAAGAACAATGATCATTGTAACACCAGCATCCAACCCCAGATGATAGCTTTGCTTTACAGTCTCAGAATTTTACTCCATAATAGTCACCAGCAGCTGGAGAACGAAGTCAAGTCTTCCCAGACACTGATGTAGATAAAACCTCAACAATATCCCCATGACCATTTTGCTGTTCTAAATAACCTCTTAGCCTTTCTTGCAAATAGAGTAAATGAAATACAGCAAAGTACAAAAGATTGTACATATAGGAAAATATTACACAATTCAGAAAAACTTTATTCCTCCAAGCTGAATACAAAATATAACAAAACAAAAAGCTCCACAAAAAATCCCAATCAAGCAAACAAACACAAAACAAGACCCTCATTGCCCCCTGCATTTTAAATTAGGTTATTAGTAGCCAAAATTCTTGTTATAAGCCACAGACTGAACTGTCTGAAGCTATATTCTGACTGGTCTTATTTACTAGAAATAATTGAACTGTTCTAAAATGTATTGGTTGGAAATAAAGTTAAATTAAATATCGTCTCCTTTTAGTTATGCCAGGTAGCTGTGCATGGGCGTACATAGTCACAAAAGGCCTACTCTTTTTTTTTTTTTAATTACTTGATTGATTTCATTCAGAAGGAAACATTGCAGGAAAATATCTACCTTTTTCATGTGTTGTAAATATAGTCAAAATTGAAGCTGTTAGATTTATTAATAACATGTAACTAACCAGCAGTTAGTGAATTATGCATTCATGAAGGCAAAATGTAATATTCAATACTTAAAACACAGAGACATTTCTAAACCACCTTTTATAAAAATCCTGGGACATGCACACAGGCACACACGCACCCCCCTCAGAGTCCACCCCAAAAACACTTCCTTGACCTCTCTGAGAATCAGGATTTCTTTATTTCTGTACCCTTCTGCTGGAGGTTCTAGGCTTACATGTGCTCATGACAGTCTCTACAAAACAACAAAACATATGAGAAAAGCCCCCACTTCAACTTCAGAGGTGTACCTCAAAAATATGGATTCTTATTTTGTGCACCCAAACTGCCAATCCTCCAGCTAGATGCATGCAGCCATGGCATCTGATAGAAGGATTCTCAGTAAGGTCAAGGTACAGATTGCAATGTCAGTGGTGTGATTTCTGACAGTACCAAAACAGGTTTGGGCTCTTCTCTTGTTGCTTTCTTTTCTTTTCTAACTATCACCAATTTTCAAGCTTTTCTTAAAGTTCTTCTCAAGCTGATGCCTTTAGTCTTAAGCTGTTTATTGTGACCAATGTATGTCATCTTTATTATTGTCAGTTTGGGGCAAGACCCTCATCAGAGAGTTTTGGATACTGTTTGGATACTATTGATACTCACACCTCTGTTTTATCAACAGTTGGCATCCTGGACAGTTTGCCATGGGGAGGCTAAGGAGGCACTCCCACAAACATTGTTAGGAGCACAAGATGTTCTCTCTCCTGTTATTGATTCTTCTCATTTTCCATCATGTGTAAAGTTTGCCTTGCAGTGAAAATAATCACAAGGGATTACACTGTATAATTTGTGAATAATGTTAAGATTTTAGTGGTCTTCCAAATTCATTAGTTATAAATAGTCCCCAGAAAACTGGCTTTTTGGAAGAAGATGCAGAATTCAAAGTAATTGGATTATTTAAAAGTCTCAATTAATGAAGTCAAACTTTAGTATTCCAATTAATGAATGCATGAATTTACATAGATATTAATAATGCTTTTCTCATTAATCTTATCACCATCTCATTTAAAAAGAGCATATACCATACTAGCACACAAGAACTAAATTTGTTCATTAGAGATATCTTTCCCACTATTTTCCATTCTATTTTCTCACCATTTTTGATTCTATTTTCTTTCTTTTTATTAAATATATTTTACTATTCTTTCAGCTCACTGGCAGAAATTGCTTGTTTTCATCTTTTCTATTCTGTAGTAAAAGCAAGAATCAACATTTTACTTCCAAAATAAAGAATGAAGTCGGATAGTCCAACATCCAAGTTAAAACAAAACCATAATATGGTCCACAAGGAACATTGGTGTTAGCATTTTCATGGAAAATTTTCCTGTCCTTTCTGATTAGAACATGCTCTCTGACTAGACAGGAAAGACTACATTCTTAATCAATTTCTGGATGTAATTAAAATACAAATATTTTCCAGAAAATATAATTTTATTTTATGCATGACAGTAGTTTCTGATTCATTCAGATTTTACTTTGGACTCATTTTTGTACAAACACTTTTCAGCTAGTGACTTATTTTGAACATGTTTCCTATGTCTCATGTTGAAATCCTATTCTGCTTCTTAAAACTATTGATTACCCTTGGAAATAATTTCCCTTTAATGTCTAGGAATTTTTATTAACCCAGGAATTGGAGTAAGTAACTAGATTAATATAAAATAATGTTGAAGAGAGTGATTCCAGGAATTTGTGAGAAGCAAAAAAATTGTTCTTAGTTTCTGCTGACAGCATTTTGTAAACTACTCATTCTTTGCTTCATTTTCTGTATTCTCAAGGTAGTGAAATACAGCTGCTTATGAAACATATTAATATTAATTCTTCAGTTGCATAACAAGTTTAGACACCAAGCTGGGCCAGAGTGTTTATCTGTTAGAGGGCAGGAGAGAGCTGCAGAGGGATCTGGACAGGCTGGATCAAGGGACCAAGCCAAGAGTATGAGGTTCAGTAAAACAAAGTTCCAAGTCCTGCAGATGGGTCACAACCCCAGGCAGTCACAACCCCAGGTAGTGCTACAGGCTGAGGGCAAAGTGGCTGGAAAGCTGCTCAATTGAAAAGAACCTGAGGGTGCTGCTCCACAGCACTAGAACATGAGCCACCAGTGTGCCCAGGCTGCCAAAAAGGCCAATGGCATCCTGGCCTGTATCAGCAATAGTGTGGCCAGCAGGGCTGGGGTAGTGACTTCCCTCTGTACTCAGCACTGGAGAGGTAACTCCTCAAGTGTCCAGTTCTGGGCCCCTCACTACAAGAAGGACACTGAAGCATTGGAGCAAGTCCAACAAAGCTGGTGACGGGTTCAGAAAGTAAATCACATGATTTGAAGAGTGGCTGAGAGAGTTGTAGGTGTTTAACCTGGCTAGAAGGAGGCACAGAGGAGAGCTTACTGTCCTCTACCTAGTGTCTACCTAACAGGAGGTTGTAACAAGGTGGGGGTCAGCCTCTTCTCACAGGCAACTAGTGGTAGGATGAGAGGACAGATCCTCAAGCCATGTGACGGGAGGTTCAGGTTGTACATCAGGAAGAATTCCTACATGAACAGGCTGCCCAGGAAAGCAGGTTCACTGTCCCTGGAGGGACATGGCACTCAGTGCTACAGTTTAGTTGACATGGAATTGTTTGGTCAAAGGCTGGATTCTATGATCTAGGAGATATTTTCTAACCTTAATGATTCTGTGATATATATATTGTAAGGACGCAACCGTCTTTAAAAAATTGACCTTTTTTATTTACAGTTTTGAACAAGGGTGGGATATAAAACTGTAATATCATATGAACTATAAGGAGGATTCATTATTCCTGATGAGTGAACTCATCAAGAAATGTTGATAAGTGTCAAGTATTTCTTCTATAAACTCAGTGAATTAATTCTTTTCTAATATGAAAAGATTATCATAGTTTAGGCAAATATTCCTCCACCCTCAAAAGTATTCTGATTTGAAAATTTATCTTTTCTTATTTAATATTCATGTGAGATCATTCTTGGATAACACATGCAAGACTGGATACTCCTTTTACAGTATTTAAACAGATTAAATTTCTTCAAACCAGAGAGTAATAAAATAGAAACTTGAGAAAATTCAAAGTATTACTCTCACAGCAGTGGAACATACAAGAGGAAATAACCTGAGGAAGAAAATAAAAAATGCCATAGACATCACTTTCTCCTTTGTTTACAGTTACAGTAGAAGTAGTAGTTTGGGAAGAATAATGATTTTATGAATTATTCATGTTTGATAATGCCTAGAAGGTGCAGTAAGTTAAAGCACAAGAAATTTACCTTATATTGGTAATCTGCTGCTAGTACATAACAATTGATATAGATGAGGACATCTGACAAACAGAAATATTAGGTTGGGCAAGTGTTTGGTAGATCAAGAGCATAGACAGACCTGTGAGTCACAAAATGCTAGTAGGAGGCATTTACACAGTAAGGCAGACAATTTCATAAGAAATTATTTCACAGGAATACAGAAATGGATGAAGATGAAGCATATTGACATCTCTCTTAAAAGGCAAAAAGAAAATAAATGGCAGGAACAAAAAAGAGAAATGAAGAACACAGAAGTAATAGAGTGATAAGNAAAACAGAAGTAAAAGAGGGATAAGCGCCCCCCCCCCCCAAATCAATAGCAACTGACATATTATTTGCTCTGAATTTGACTTCAAATTTGATCAGAACCATGAGTGTGGCTTTCATGATGACTACTAGTTCTACCTAAATGGCTGACTTGAAAACTGTGGAACCCTAACGCTAATCTATGTCTTCATGCCATTCCCTCAGGTTCTGTCACTGGTCACCAGAGAGGAGAGATCAATGCCTGCCCCTCTGCTAAAATTACAATCCTGAGCCAGTGTCTGAGTCCATGCCCTATTTGCTAGCTGAGATACAGACTGTTTCATGGAACTGATGGTACAGAAGACACTTAGAAAAGATCTTGTCTGCAACTGAAAGACAAAAATTCAGCATAATATGAGTAGTTGAAATTTCATTTCTGTGGAAACAAAAGAGTAAAGTGACAGCTGAAGGAAGATGAACATCTGTAAAAAATGCATAAACTGAAAAAAAGGCCAAAAGTAGATGCAAATTTAAAAAAAAAAAGTTAAGAATAATAGAACAAGTAGAGAAAATTATTTTTTCTGCAGATAAACTGGTTTAATTAGATCATTCAAAGCAATAGAAACATATTTTGACAACTGGAACTAGTAATTTCTTTNCACTTCATCCGGACTGCTACCATCACCCTAACTAACAGGGTGCCAGGATGTATTCTTTATTTTATTTCTTTCTTTTCCTCCAATAAATTGTATTTCTGACTTGGAGCCTCTCACTGGTTTTCCTTTGCTCAAACCAGGACAATAGTATAGTCTTGTATATTTTTAAATTTTTTTATATGTCTTGATACTGTGTAGAATTTGTCCTTCCTTCATTCTTCTAAATCCCATGCACGTTTGAAATCCTTACTCTTATCATCCATATACCATATTGAAATATGGTTAAATGTGATTTGACTTAAGCTTCAAATCTAACATTCAGCACTATGTTGCTCAGTAGTTACTGGCTCATTTGCTCTAAGATATATTTATTTGAAAATTCAAGTCTGTGAGGAAAGCAAACTTGATCTGTTTGACATTGGTCAATAGGCTGCAATTGCCTGAGTATGTTGGCAGTCACCCACAAAATTAGTCACGATATCCTGTTGACCCAGTTTGAATCCTGTGTTGAGATTATACATACTCTATTATCTGGTTTCAGCCTTGGTTTGGGGAATACCATTTCAAATTCATGCAAGTTTTAATTCTGTTTTCACAGCTGTTGACTAGCTGTCTTCCTACTGCTTTTATCTTGAGGATTTTATCATGTTCTTTCCTTTTTGATGCTTTTATTTGGCATTAGGAATAGGTTTGCATTTCTTTGCCAATATTACACTTTAAGCCTCCAAAATCCTCTCAAAGGCCCTCTGAGAACACAGCAATGAGGGTATTGAGAAATTTTAGGACCGCTTCAATCCTCCTTCTAATACAATAGGGTTGAAGGGTTTTTCCTATGGTCTTTAGCATCTATTTTATTCAGGTTTTTGGGTTTTTTCCTTCACCAGTCTAAGTACCTTCTCAGTTTGTCCTGGTGTAATTCAACCACAATTTGAAACAGCAACAGTGACTAGTATTCCATGAGACAGTGTGCGAAGAAAGGGTGTATTCTGTCCTTCAGTTTCCCCAGTATCTGTTTAAAATCCACTGTCAGTTAAGCCCTGAAAGGTACACAGGAGAATTTGGTAATTTTTTTGATAGGCACAGCTTAATAATTTCACATGTCCTTTCTATAATCATGCAGGCAACGTGATTCCACAGAGGTCCAAGCAGAATGCTCAAGAACTCCGACAGATTTGTAATTATTCTCTTCTTCAGAGCTGGTATCTGTAAGCAATTTATACCAACTGTTTATAGGCTGCATTGCAAAGAGTAAGATTAACTATTCCAAACTGCTTAGTCTTAAAAAAAAACTACAGGGAAGGACCAAACTCCATAATTCTTTCTATGAGTAATGAAACTGCTGCCTTTTTCCTATGGATTTCTGGAAATACATATTTCTCCCTAATATTCCAGGCATGTTAATTTAAAAAAAAATTCTTTATGTAAGATATTTATTTATAAATGCTCACTATTGAAATAATATTCTTCCATTTGTTAGTCAGGAAATTCAAACAATTCCCTTGGTATAAAGATTTAATTTAATTCTACTTGGCATGCACATCATTAAATTCAATAAATATTTTATAATATGAATTAAATTAAAATTTGTCTGGAAGTTTTATATGTCTACCTCCAAGTCAGTTAACTTACAGTGATACTGCAGTGCTAGACAACTGAAAAACAGTAGTAAGGGATTTTTGCTGCCTCAAACTAGCTCAATGTAACTGAATAAAAATAATGAAGTGATTGTTCTACTATCATAGTCAAGTGTAGCTGATTCAACTTTCACTTTTTTCTTGTAGCAGCTATTTATATAAAATTCAGGAGAAAAAAAAAAGAAAGCTAAACATTAAGTTCAATGAACTGAGCTATACTTAACTGCTTTTCTAAATAAGTGTAGATTTAAAAACACATTTAGAAATAAGCTGGAGGCATCCTTAGCTGTTTCTGACTTGGGGCTTTGATTAGTAGTTTTGCTTACATGTAACTGAAATTTGTACTACAGTTTTGTTGTTATGTAAGCGTAGTGTTCCAGGAATTTAAAGTTCAACCAGTTCTAAGAGGGAAAACTAGCTTCGTTACATAGAAAGAACTCCTAGTTTACACGATTAGTGTGGAGTAGGTGTTTTCCCTTCCTAAGCCTCATCTGTAAATCAAATGCGCAACAGGTGCTCCAGATGTTTTTAACACTTGAGGGTGAAGTTCATAAATAAAAAAAAGTTTTGTTAATTATTGTAGCAGTGCATCATAAAAGAAACTCTTAGAACACAAAATTTCTGCCCTCACTATCATATTCTACCTCAGCATATCTCTGCTCTGCTGTGTTTTCATGACCAAAGTCCCTGACTTTTCTATCTTGCTGATTAATTTCAGATATGTTAAAATCTGGTCTGGCATTTTCTGGAATTAAGATAATACCTGGCTCCATTAGGACAGAGAATTACTTATATTTCCATTGTGTTTCTTGTTGGGATATCTATGATGGCACATTTGTCTGCGCCAACAATAATGAAAAAAAGCTAGAATATTTACCAGCAGAGAATTAAATAATAATAACTAAAATAATAAAAATTATTAAAACCTTAATTACAGCAATCAGTTGCTAGTACATAATTTTTAAATTTGACTATAATTGAATATTTAAATGACAAGTGTGTACGTGTGTGTGTGCGCCAGTGTATAAAAGGTGTTCATAGCACCTTTGTCTGACACAGAACAGCATTATTCTTACAAATATAGATGTCATTTATATGACACCAAATTTGTTTCTGAGACTTGTCAGGAGATGTCATATAGCCAATGTTATTATTTCTTGGATCAGTTTTCAGCAGATGTGACCACTTTCAAATTTATTTATTAAAATGCATTTGTGTGTGCATGATTTTTTTTTCTCAAGTGTTATTTGAAAAATATTTCAGAACCAATGAGTCTTATGATACTAGACAAAGTAAAAAATTATGCTACCACTATATAAGTCAGACAATTATTGGAGAAAAACTTTCTACTTTCACGGAGTAACAAAAATTACCAAGATGACTGCTAATTCAAGCAGTTTGTTAAAAGGCCATAATCAAAACTAATCAGTGAGGAAATCTGTGAAAAATTCAGAGAAAAAAAAATTAAAAGCTTCAAATACCTGCATCTTTATATATAAATTATTCACAAAATGTTATTTCAGGCAAGATTAATGACTGATATTTAAAATAATATCTGAAGCTTTTTATTTCAATTTCCAGCAAGCCTTGAGAAGTTAGATACCAAGATCTCATCTCTATAAATTTGAAATGCCTAAAATCACAGAGGCAAGTTGAAAAGTCCATTCATAAATTAATATGAGGTTAAATAAACAAATAGAAGTTGTTTGACAAGCAGGAAAAACACCAGCTAAGCCTTCTTTGTTGTTCATTTGTGTCCCTTATGGCCCATGTTCCACTTTCTTTTTGACAACCCTTCCAAAGTAACAGCCATCCTAATGGAGAGTCAATAGAATGGACATTTCACACCTATTGATTTATGGGGAAGCAACAGTCAAAATGGATTACATGATGTCTGACATCTACTGTCCTTTCACTGCAGACTCATATTTTCATAAATTTTTCATCCGTTTTTCAAATACAGCCGAAATTGGCCAGCTTGCCTTCAGGAACAAATGGAAGGAAAAAAATATGGAGCACATATGGATGGAATGCTCAAACTTGTAAAAAGTTCTGAGACTACTGAAATTATTTAAAGATATAGGAAGATCCTGGAAACACTTTATTTCTTTTGCTTCAATGAACAGCTCCTTTGTTAAAAAATCATACTTCGTGGATTGATAAAAACAAGTGGAAGGTCACAGTAATGTGAGGACACTGTACCAGTGCAGAAGTTATTTTCCTCAAGCCACAGATGACAAATTTCAGTGTGCTAATATTTCATAAATTTTTCTAATAGGTTAAGGTAGGAACAATGCTGGAAACAGAAAACTGTTAAGACTATTACTCTACCATGCAAATGATTTATTTGAGTACCTTAACACATTAATTTGTAAAAGCTAACAAGAGCATTTATTTTTTCTAATAGCATCTCAACTCTTCCCAAAGCATATTTATACAAGTAAAAATTTTTTTAAAAAATTTTCTAATGTTTCTTTTACCACATTGCTCAGATGCAATGATTTAGATTCTTTCAATCATCCTTGCTTCTCCTGAAGGGCACCTCCTCAGCAAGGGCAGGATAACCCAACTCACTGCCAGCCATGAACTTATTGTAAAGCAAGAAATTTACTTCTCTAATATGTTTACACCTCTTTTTCTTTTCAAAACTGTGAGTCTGCTACATTCTTGTTTCTCAATCTAATGTCCATCTTACCAACATATAAAGTCAATATCACCTACTCACCAGCTCAGAATTCCTGTTTGTCACTCTTTTATACTATGGCAAGGTTAGGAGATCCCTTTATTTCCTCTTGAAAATCTTCTTAAGCCCTTGCTCTAAATGGTATATTGTGCTATGCAAAAGGCAGATCTCTGGAGCAAAGATAAAACTTCTCCATTTGGACTTCTAACAAAGAGCAGGAGGAAACATTCTCAAAAAAGAAATGTAATCATGGGACAAATCAGTACCAGCTGTAATGAACACCTGAGACCCTTAAATCCTATAGGATGAAAATAGCTTTTTGGCTCCTTCTCTAACAATTTGAAAATGGGGCTTTTGAGGGGGGGTATTATCTAACGTTAATTTGATTACACCTGCAGCATACCAATTAACTGAACAGTATCTCAAAGCTATGTTATCTTTTAGTTTCTTTCTAGATTTACTAACAGTAAGTTATTGAAGGACTATTTTAGTTATTTTGGGGGTGTAAACACCATGGTTAATTATGAAGCAAGTGTATTAGTCTGCTACTTGGGGTTTAGATACCTACTTTCATTGCAAGAAAAACTGTAATCCTTTTTAGTGTAGCACTGTACTCTTTTTTTGTTCAATCATAGTCATCACCTAATCATCAAGGATTTTTTTCTTCTTTTTATCTATTTTCCCTAGTTCCGTCACTGATCCTGAAAAAACAATAACAAAAAAATTAGGTGCTACTGGTAAATGTAAAGTTAAAAATAGATTTCTTTTTGCTCCCTCTCACTCATTCAACTTGAATAGAGTTACTTCAAATCCATGAAGTAGGGTGAGAAACAGAATTAAGGCTTATCCTTTTGCTTTTCTTGAGCTTTGTTGTTAGCCTCCGTACTTTTTCCAGCACTAGATTAGAGAAAGAGAAATAAGCAAACTGAACAGCTAAAGAAAAATTCCTAAACCTCTTGAACATTCTGTAACCAATGATAGCACACAAAACATGAAAATTGCAATAATTTCTTCTTTCATGTGTTGCAGCTTAACAGGTTTTCGTTTGAATCTCTAGAGTAAAACAGAAGCATAATAGAAATTATGCATAACCTGAGAACAGGACATGGAGCCAAGAATTTATGGAAATAATCACAGATCAGATGCCCTCTAGGGTTTGCCCTCTTTTCTAAATAGGAAAGGATACTAAATTAAGTTACTTATCACTTACTCATCATATGAAGTTGCTACAGAATTTGTGAGGCAGCTTAAAAGCTTTGCAGTCTATTCAAGTCCAAGGAATGGATCTTGACAAGAGAAGAGCAAATAATGTCTAGGTTTGCAGTCCTCCTGCTAGTTCTCCATTTTTCTGTTTGAATTGTGTCCAGCCTTTAACTTTTTCAAGTGGATTTTTGTTAAAGGAAGATCAATGAGGGAAGGAAGGTCAGTCAGATCGGAGAGAAGAGAAAATGAAAGGAAGAAAAGAGTGGAGAATGGCATCAGTGGGAGTGGGACTGAAGCAATGACTCCAGACAGAGTGGTGTGAGCTGGAACAAATAGCTAAGTGATACTAAGAGTGTTCAGTCTCAAAATTATACATAACATGGACAGAATCAATGCACAAAGGTTCCTAGGTCAGCAGTAAGCACCAGGAAGCTGAAGTTCTTTTCCAATATTAAGTTTTTTTCTATCTGAGACTCTCTGATCAGCATGGAATGTTAGCAGAAAAGGAAAAGTGACATGTGACTGCATGAAAACTGCCTTTAAGAATTATTCTCAGGTCTCACTGAGAGTGCCCTGTTAGAATAGATTTTTACCTTGAACTTACATAAAGTTTAAAACCAGCTATACCTTAGNTTTTTTTTTTTTTCCTCTTTTTAAATTACATATCCATTTTAACAGGTGTGGAGAGAAGGAAAAGCAAAGCAAAGTAATATTTAATACTCAAATCCAGGATTAGGAGCTAAGGATTTATTAATAGAATTTCAGTTCTCTTGGATTGTATGAACATTCTTAGAGGTGAATCATTTGCTAAAAAGAAAATAGAAGTAACAGACTGACAGAGCAGGTCTGAAAAGGTAGCCTGGACCCTAAAATCTTTATCTTAATTAAGGCAAATACTGCTGAATGTGTTAATCTTTGTATGGCCATTATGAATCCTATTTTGTAATTCCTTGGGCCTAGCAATTGTTATGTTCTAGAAACTTTATGAAATTCTTTATCACTCTTTCTCTAGATGCCTTTGAGAAGAAACCTCCTATTACTTCCATGGATGTGTATCCCTCAAAGGCCTAACTCAGATCTACGTGCCCGCACTCAAATGCAAACACTGACCTTGGATTTTTATAAATTATTATATATTATAAATGCAGAGACAGTTTCTAAAAAATGTGTTTGAAAAGAGAATAGTATGTTTTTATGTTCTAAGCCATACTAAAAAAGAAGAAATACTTTCAATGTGTTAGTAGCTTTGTTACCTCTATAAGAAAATGAAACCTGAAAAACAAAAATTTTTTTTTAAATTCAAAACAAATAAAATTCTTCACTCAAGTAATGACTTTTATCTTAAAGTTGTGATAACTATCTTGCTGCCGTGTCATGTTTCTCACCTTACATTCATGTAACACCTTGAATAATCTCACCTTCAAACCATTCCTGATTTATGGTTCCTTGACCACTTCAGGTAAACTTGATTGTTCACTTCCACTTGGCCTTTAATAAATGGCAGCATTACTCTGAAGACTGCAAACAAGTTTTGCAGAAGAATCAAAATCTTCAGATATATAAGACCTATTCGTTTTTTCTGTCAAACTGATATTAGATGCTTTTCTGTTAATTCTATTTATCTTATTTAGTAATCCTAAGCAGCACAAAACTCAGTATAAAGAGGAAAATACATAGTTCCGGGTAGTTTTATATAAAAATTAATCAATGCAGTTTGTATCTTTACATTTTTAAACATTTAATATTGGACAGATAAAACAAATTTCCTTAGTAAAGGATTTAGTTCAATTTTTGATTTTTTTACAGTTCACCTGACTTCTAACTTTTTTCAGACTTTGATCTCATTAAGACATGAAGCAGATTTACATTTAAATATTGCAAAGATATTTATCAAATTAAAATTCTATTCTACCAATAACTTTAAAATCATTGTTCATTTGACCTTATTGATAAAAGAACTAATGAGAAAACAATGAACAAAAGGTAGGAAATGTGTTTAAAAATCAGTGTGCAAAAAAGGGTGTAAGACACAAAAAATGGACCTGTGTTTCACAAGTAAGCAATGTACCCAAGCTATTCTCAACAAGCTCTAAATGAGGTAGCAGGAGCAGTTTCAGACCAGGATAAATTCATTCTGCTGACAGTGCATTGAGCATTGCAGATACACCAGAAAAAAAAGAGAAAGAAAATATTCTTTCTTTTCATATCAGTGAAATTTCCACTGTCAGTGTTGAGAAGTTTGTAAGTGCTAATTTTATTTTTGCATATTTTCTTTAAAATGTGAATTACTTAGACAATTTCAGCATATTTGTTTAGTGCAGTATAAGTATTATTTTTGCTGCTTAGTGAGAAACAGAAAATAATCTAACTGTGAAAATAGGACATATGCAAGCATTCTTCACGACCACGTTTGCTCATATTTTTTATTTACTACATTCAAAAATTCTCCCAAATGGTAACATTTAATCCAATAGGCATTTAAAAACACAATGAAAAAGCAAGTTTGAAAGGAAGTTGAGCATTCAATTTATAATGCATTCTTCTGTTAAGAAGAATAGACACATTTAAAATTTCACCTAAGTAATGTTATTAAAAAAAAACCAACCTATACATATATGTAAAATAATTCAAGATTAGAAATAAAAAACTTAATCCTCTTGCATATCCACATACAATTCATCACAGAATTAGGACTAATTGTATATCTTCTCTCTCTAATTTTATTTTCTATATTTATGCTTATATATACCTTTGTATATGTATATCTATTATTTTTAACAAATTCCTTGACATGTAATTTATGTTTTGACATTTGGTCTGCTAAGAATTGTTTTTGCATCTTGGGTCCTGCTTTGAAACTGGTCCTAAGACCTGTAAACCCATGTAGAGATTAACATCCATTGGCTAAACATTAGGCTGCCTGACTCCTTCCATGGCTTGTTTTGTGAATACCCTACTAGGATTACTTAATAAGTCTGTTGACATTCCCCAGATCATTACAAGAGGTAAAATTAATATCACACTGCTTTTATGAACAGCATTTGACACATTTACAAACAATCACAATCATGTAGGTAGAGCAGTGATATTGCTCAGCAGGTAGATTGTTTTAGGAAAAAAAAAAGAAAAATCCGATTTTAAATCAAATTCTCTTGGGAAAAGACAAAAATGTACAACTAAAAATGTATTTTGAGCCTATTTATTGATTTGAGGCCATCTGTTACATCCCAGGGAGATGCTTACATCCCAGATCGCAAACCAGAATAGCCAGTGTGCTGGGCAAGTCATAAATAGAAAACCAATAGGAAACCCTAAGATTCCCTGGGGAGATGGTCCCATAAGGAAACACATCTCTTCATTTCATATCCATAGGCTGAAAACCTATCCTGGTATAGATCCTTTTAATGTCAAAGATTTTGCTTTAAAATAAAGCTGTGATATTATGTCATCCACTAGCAAATTCATGTCACTTTTCCCCTGAAGGATGCTTAACAAATGATGGGCCATTTTTCTCTAGAAACCTTCTTTTACCTGGCAGACTGAGATTTTCAACTATACAAAGGAGAATTCAAGATCCATTAGAAACACCCTGCATATGACTCTTTAACCTTGTGGGGTGGGAACTCATCAGGGAAAGAGTCAATTATGGGTTTCTTGTCAAGTCTGCTCATCTTTATTCCCCAGAATACTGATTACCAAAAAGCATAAAAGAGGCTCTTGAAGCAAAGACAGAATTTATGAACACTATAAAAGCTGAATTATAGAATGATGTACATTCTAGGGCTTCTGGCTCCACATCAAGTTCTTCTTTTACTTCTGTCTGTATATTCCTATGAATTACATAATATTTCCAGTAGAGTAGCAGAGGAAGAAGGGGGTGCTTCCCCTGCTCACCTTAGGCCACAGTACTCACTAAAAGTAAAACAAAAACATCTTCAGGAATGTGTGAACTTTAACCCCCTAACCAGAGATCCTTTGACCTGAGTATACAAATGCTATAAATGTTAGACATGTTTTTATTTCATTGTGAACTCTATTGTCTATGTCAGTGTAGAGGTTTGAAAGCAAAACGAGTGAGAGGCTCTGAGTCAGAAATACAATTTAATAAGAAGAAAGGAAAAAAAAAAGTAAAATAAAATAAATGCAGTAATACAAAAGACCACTGACAGAGTCAGAATACAACCTGAGCAGGGTGATGGAACCAGTCCAGATGAGGTGGTCTTCCTGCAGCAGTGATTCCGTAGAAAGGTCTGGTAGCTCTGGTCCTCTGGGAACCCAAATCCCAGATTATATCCAGGTGAGAATGCTTGGTTCCTCCCCATGGACCTGGATGGCACATTAAAGAGAGATAGCTCCTGGAGGGAGTTATCTATGAGTCTTGCAGCAAGGCATTTGATGAGCCATTAACAGAAGATAGCCCAGAGGGAGGGGGGCTGGGAAAACACTGCTCCAACAATTGGATTCAATAGTTCATGAAGATGGGGATAGAATAGTTTGTGCACACCTGATACTACAACCCAGGACAGTCAGTCAGTTGCTCTTAGGAAATGAATATTAAATGCCCTTTGGAGGCTTTGGTACTTGGCTGCTTTTAGGTATGTGACAGCTGCTGAGCCGCGTAGACTGCAGCAGTTTTGGTGCATTTCAGTGAGAAAGTCACACTAGGCACTGGGGAAGTTTCAGTCAAAAGGGGAGACACCTGTGAGGTTTAAACATCTGCAAGATTAGACTTTTTATTGTCATTTATAGCTTCAGTCTGTAAAATCTGTCTATACCCTTCATTTGATATACATCTTCATGTCCTTGGGATACGCAGATCTAACAATTTACAATTCACTGCAGCAGGGTGAAGAAAAAACCAACAAAATACAATAGAAAAAATGCCTTTGAGGTAGAAATGAAAACAAAATAAAAATATGATCTGTTTTTTCAAAGCAAAGCAATACGTTATTTTTATTCCCTGGCTTACTAGAAAGTTATTTTGTTTACCTAAATTGTTCAATGGGTTTTTTGTTTGTTTGTTTGTTTGTTTGTTTTTCAGAACAAGCCAGAATTTAGCCTGGTTCTTCTGCCTAAGACAAGCAGTCAATTTTAATTAACTCAGCGTGCAGAAGTCTTTGGCATTTGTGGAAACTGGGCACACAGCCAATCCCCAAAGCACCTCTGATCAGTTTGCCTGGAAAGAAGTAAAGAAAAAGATGTTTGTGTAGAGAGCTTAGAATTATAGTCTGAAATCTCAACAGCTGGAAATAAAATTAATTACACAGTCCTGCCTTCTTTACCTATCAGTGTAACACTCTGAACTTCCCTGAAACTACTCACATGAATAAGTCCAGGGGAACCTGCACCAGACATATTATGCACTATATGGAAATATATATACCAGTTTAGTACTCATGTTTCTGTTGAGTTCAGTATAACTGGAGTGCTTAATACAATAATAATAATAACAACACTATGTTATTTAAATTAATGCATGTCTGCATGTGTGCTCATGCATTTTAAAAGATTCAATAGAATCAGTTTTGATGGGACAGTTAAAATGTCATCAGAAATTTTCTTTAATACATTTTAGACTAGCTCCATGAGACATCATTTTGCTGGTAGGAGATGTACATCAAATTTTTAAAGCACCAAGGTTTTTTGTTCTTTTCTTTAATCTAAAATATAGAATCTTTTGTATGCGCAATCTTTCCTCTACTCCTCTTATAAAACGTCATGTGTATGAATGGTAAAGCACCAGGTATGAGAATACAGATAATTTATTTTACAATTGACTAAACCTAGAAATAACAAGGTAACATTTTAAGATTTGTAGTGAGAGTTTCTCATGAAAAAGTGTACTTTATCTAACTAATCAAATAGTAACACTTAGCGTGATGCAGTGAATTCTAATCTAAGAAAATGAAAGTTTGTTTTTCTCCTTGAAAAACAGAAATCAGATGAAAATGTGCTATGTACATAATATTCCTTGCATTATTCAAATTCTTCTTAGACAACAAAATGTTTACATTGTTGAAATTTAAAGCAAATATTAAAATTTCCCCTTGACACTATCAAATACAAACTTGACTGGATTTTTAGAGCATTAAAGGACATTTTGAAAAGAAAAAAAGCCACCACTATTAAAGGTCTAAACAAACTAAACTTTATCCATTATTTTTCATACTGAGTCAAACGTTATTCATTAGATGTTTAAATTTTTTTCTTCATGTCACAACATTGTTTTTGATAACTACAAATTTAATCAAGATAGAAATGGAAAGAATGTGAAATGGAAAATGTGAATACAGGACATGAAGCCCCTTAGAGCCTTTAACAGTAATAGTCTTCTGGGTAAAGGGTTCAGAGAAAGAGTCCATTGTAAAGTTGGACCTTCAGTTTTTGGCAGTAAATTCGCACAGAAGCATCAAGATCCAATGTTTGGCACTTTTGTCACTTTCTGTATATAAGAAATGAGAAATTTTTCCACAGGCTGTTTTAACCTCTTTACTTTAAAATGAATCTGCATTGAGAATTTGGGAAATGGTACTTGTAAACTTTCTTGATCCCCACATGGTGAAAAATAAATGGAAGCCTAGCTTTTATCCTAGTTTTTCTCCCTATCAAAGGCCTTGTGTTATGAAAGAACCAGGCTTTTGTGACCTATATCATCCACTATGCTGTGGGCTTACCTGAGATTCACATTCAAGGTAGTGAAATAAACTTAATTACTGAAAGCTACTTAGTAGGACTTCTATTCAGTCAACATTATTCTGAAACCATAATGCCACAAAAAACCCTGTATTTTTTCCATGAATTCTAAATTAAAAACACTTTTAGTTTGTGTCTAATGAGAGAAGTCAAATATACAGTCTGTTTCAAAATCACTATGTAGTAAATCTTATTAGAAAACTGTACATCTATGTCTCTTGTTGCTTTGTCCTGGATGACTTAAAATTTAAGACAACATTCAGTTTTGAAACATAAAAGGGTATTCGTGGCAATCTTTTGAGAGGTAGAGTAGATCAGTAAGGTCACAGAGCATTACTAAAATTGCCAACAAAGTTATTCTGGTGATGTCTGGCACTTATCTCATGCACATCTTAACCAGAGCACTGTCAGCATGAGGACAGAAATATCTGTATGTTCATGCAGATTTTTTTCTCCAGTTTCCAGGATATCTTTTCCTATTTCAGCAACACGAGACACTGCAAGTTCTTCAGAGTAGAGAGTGTCTTGCAGCATGTACATTTTTATCATTCACCACCAGATGATGAATTAGACACAAAGTAGGCTCTCAGATCCATACAGAGATTTATATGAGGAGATCCAATGTAATTCACAAATATAGCAGCAGAAACTAAAAGAACTCCAGCATCAATTATTGTTTTCAAACCAGCTGCTAGAATCTACATGATAAATTTTAAGTTACACTGTTCATTTGTTATTTCTCATTGTTCCCACATGTTCTTAAGCTGTATTTCCCACTTTATAGAAAAAGATGCACAAAATTACATTCAGGGTGCAATAGGTCTGTATCACGTATCCCTTCACATTCAAAAATCAACAGGCTATTTAGCAGATGAAGTAGAAGATAAAGCAAGAGAAATATACCAGCAGCATTCTACACCATGCTTACTAGTTTTTTAGGTGTCTGTCTCCATAAAAACATTGCAGAATACAGTCATATGCATCTTCAGTATAGACTTGGTTGCCCTTTTCATGTTCATGACAATTATTTACATCATCTGCTATTGCTAAATATTTTGCTATGCCAATTATTTGCTGTCATAGACAACCATCAATTTAAAATGCAAAGTATAGCCACTTTTGACAGATGCCTCTCAAGTAACTTTTTTAAGTCACCAAAGGACAACAGTCTGATAGGAATATAAGTGCATTTCCAAAACCGAAATGGTGAGTTACTCTGCATAGCTTGGGACATGATTATCTGCATCCATTTTTCTTGAGTTTTTAAATCCATTTTATAACATTTAGTAGCTCAGGATATAATCTATGATATGGTTAAAAGTGAGGTGCTGTAGAACTCAACGCTCTCTGTTAATCTTTGCAAGGCTTTAGAGTAGTTTCCACAGAATCTGTATTAAATTTTTATAGATCTCTTTTTGCTGGTTTTAACTCCATTAAATTCTATGCAGCTGTTCAAAAACATTCTTCTTTTTCTTCTCATCCTCAGGCTTTTCCTCTGACAGCTTTGTTGAATTTAAACTTCATGAAACTCTCTTCTCCTGAAAGGAGTCTTCTTGAAAGAGAAAAACAAAATATCCAGGGGCATATTTTCCTTGAAATGTTACAATCCAGCCACAAAAGAAACATGTCTAGGAAGGAGAAGAATGCAGTGATAAAGATGGGGCATTAACTTTAATAATTCATTTGAGCAATGTTGTATTTTATGGAGATAAAGTACATAAAGACCATCTACAAGAGCTGACAAGCAAAGTAGAAATCCATAACTGGTAAATTATTGAATTTCATGCTCCTATGGCTCAGCAAGCAATCATCCAAATGTTCTTGTACTACTCCTAAGGGTGACCATGGACAGTGATTCCTTATATGTGTTATAATTGATAAACAAAGTTCTTAGCGAGAAAAAAGCAGGACAATAGGCTCTGAATTTTTCACCTTAAGTTTTAGAGAGAAATTTATTCTTAACTGTATTTCTGAGTAGAAACAGTGTCCTGGTTTAGGGTAAATTCAGGAGGAAACCTCCGAATAGGGTCCCTCTGGAAAGCAAACCCAAACTGCCCGCAATCAGTCTGGGAAAAAATCTCCACAGAGAAAAGTGGAAAAAACCTATTTATTTAACAAACAAAGTGCCTACAAGCACAAAAAAATTAATAATATGAAACAATAAAACCTCTCGTTGCTCTGAGGTGAGATGGCAAATTGAGAAAGTCCTTGCTGTGGGTGTAGCTCCACTCGGTCCGTCCCTTATTCGTCCCTCTGGAGGTCCAGGCCCCAGTGGGCCACAGGGGTGAGCTCCTGGTGTTCCTCTGGGTTTTTCAGTCCAGAGCAGGTTTAAACAGTGCCAAGAAAAAGAGAAAAAAAACAGTCCAGGGAGCTTCTCTGCCTCAGCTAGCTAAACTAACTAAAAGCACGGGAGATCTCTGTGCTGCTGTCTGTCTGTGCCTCAGACCAACACAGCCCAGGAGCGGAACGTGGAGGAATCAGAGCAGTTTCTGAAAACAAACTGAGCGCTTCTTCTTTTCCCTTCACCCTCAAAACCAGTCTGAAAGGTGCAAAACCCAATATACAGCATGAACAGAACAGACAATAGGGCATACAAGCATCAAAAAGTCACCCTAGGACACAAAAAACAAAGACTCTTTCTTTAATTGTCTGATCTAAATCCAGCCATCTGATGCAGGCTGGAATAAGGTACTGAAACCTGAAATTCTTTTCACAAGCTGAGATCACAAAACCACTGTTTTATTTCTTTGTGGCAATAAAGATTTAGATTAATTATAAAACAAAGACATGGAGGGAAAAAATGGCTTCCACCATTTATTTCTTGTGGCAAGGACAAATTCCCTTGATTATGTGAAAAAGAAATGCAGAGGGAAGGGGGAAATTGTACTTTTGCCAAAAGAGTGTACTGTATTTTTTTATTAATTAAAATACTCTTCCTTGATTTCAAGAGCAAGCTTGGGGAAACTCATGTTAAAGAGCAGAATTTTTTTGTGTATACCCTGAGATATAACTTACTCTCCCACATACACAGATCCTCAGGACCCCACCAACCAACCCAAAATAATTGATCTGCCACGTGCACAGCAATCACCTGCAAAGACCAAACATAAAAGTATATTTTTACATAACGGATTAAATATCCATCTATCTATCTATCTATCTTTGCTTTTGGACAACAAAGAATTGTCATTTCAATGCAAAAAGAAGGTCATTATAGTATTCCATAGGGGACAATAATTATCAACCCTACATCAGATGAAGATGCAGATGATAAGGATCATTGGTCTGCAGTAGACTATGATCAGTCAGGTGCAATTATTCTGAAGTACTTGAGCTTTCCTTCTACTGTGTTTTATAGCCATTGTAGAGCACTTCCATGCAGATGAATTTGTCTCATCTTATGATGTTGACTCCACGCTCTTTAGATATTTCTGATACTATTAAAACTAGCATTTTCTATGCCCCCTTTAAGTGCTAGAATGAAGGATTCTAATAATTTTAATTCATTTGTTCATTAATCTCTAGGTTTCATTAGATTCTTTTATTACTATATTTATTAGGAAAAAATCAGAATTTATACCCTTATTATAATTTAGCCTCTATTTCCCCTCGAAATTGCTCTCATCTCCTAACCCCTGGGTTTCACAAATAAAAACACAATTAAGCTCCCTTGCTTCCCAGCTTCCTTTAAGCCTTAATAAATTGCATATAGGTTTCCATTTGCCTATCAAAAACCAAGCTAGTAAGCTTCCAGGTACATCACTGCTTTTCCACAAAGTTTAAAAATTGTACACTTTTTCAACTACTCTATGAGAAACTACTCTATCAATATTCCACCAGTTAGATGTGCATGTTCAACAGTAAGTACTTTTAAAATATATTAGAAGATAAAACTGAAAGTAATTTCTCAAGCACTAATATCATCACCTAAATTTCTTATAAGGTGAATTAAAGTGGGCTTTCTTGGCTTACTTGAATAGCAAAAAGGAGTAACATCATTCTGGAATAGTTCTTGCTATCCATCCTCTGCCCAAAAGTGTATTCACTTGACAGCTTCATACTCTTGTGTCTTGGAAAACATTTCCAAACACAGAGTTGGCACTGAGTTTTCATTTTTTGTGTATAAAGAGCTCACTAAATTTTGGATATCTCTATCTCTCCATCTTCAGCACTAAGGGAATTTGATGTGCCTTCCTATAATTATGTTATTTCACTCAACCTACTCCCTCTCTGACCCCAGATTAGTGTGTTTTACTAGCAGCTAAGTAGATGTGTCCCAAAGGAGACCCAAAAGAAACTGACCTGGGTAGCAATCCTTGTTTATGATCATATCACGCCATATCAGACCATCTATGCAAGAGATGTATTTTCTCCACACAATAACACAGTGTTTGTAGAGTTAATACTACATTGTCTCATCTCAGTTAAGTGTCTTTAGAAAAACAAATTCACCCTGTTCAAACATTTAAAGTCTTGAAGATAAAAGTAATGTCAGCTGAGTAATCTCCATTTATTTGTATTCTTTTAAGCAAAATTACTTGCAGACATCAAAACTCAGTCAACCACTCCATAAAGCTTTTTTTTTTATAAGATAATTTACTAAATTCCTGCAGAAAATTTACTGTTAAATTCAAAAGTGAGATGAGATGATATGATAGAGTGCTTAGACTCAAAACTTGGAAGTTTATAAACTATGTAATGGTGTGATGGTGTGTTTTTAGCTTTTTCATGTTTATTAGTTATTGTTACATTTTGTATAATGGTTTGTAACTATGTACCCCTCCCCAAAACTCACTTTTGGTTTTTCCCAAAGTTTTTATTCTGTCAATCATAAGTTACAACCCCCTGGGGCCCTGCTCTCACCCCAAGACCCTTCCCTTTCTTCTAGTAAGTTCTGGGAGACTGGTCAAGTGATTGGCCAGTACCAACTCCCCTCCTTACCTTCCTGTCTTAACTGGTGATAACTGCTGTCTGTCCCATCCTGAACCCTCCCCTGTATCCAACTATTGGACTTCAGTGCTATCCACCCCTGGGTACACCTCCCTTTAAAACACAGGGGCAGGGCATGGTTGGGGGGCTCTCCTGAGGGAATTCCACTGACCCAGGCTCATGGCCTTGCTGTTATCCAACTATGAACAATAAAAGCTATATATAAAACCCCTCAGCAGAGTCACCCTTTCTGCACTTCACCACAGCCGTCTCTGATGTTGTCATTGGGCGAAAAGGACCCACAGGTGCCTCGAAGTAGAGCAGCTACGGACGGGACCTTCTGATTTATCCTGGTACCAGGATCAGCCGAGGCAATTTGGAACAAAGGCACGGAGACAGAATGGGAATTTACTGTGGTAGCTAACAGGCAAATAACCTCTTTCTATCTCAGGTTGTGTGTTTCTTCTTTATCACTGTCTATGCATTCTGCTTACTAAACCTTCTCCATTCTTCTTGCTTCTTATTTTTACATATCAATATAGATCCTATCTCCTATGTATTGAATGATTTTATTATGGCATTAAAATAAATTATAATCTAATTATATAATTAATCCATATATAATATATTAATATATGATATACAATATATAATATATAATATATTTTTATAGCTCATATCAATCTAAAAAATAGAAGAAAATGTGTTGAGGATGAGCTGACTTTGGTTGGTTGGTTTTTGCTTCGTATTAGTTTGGTTTTGTTGGTGGGTTTTTGTTCCTGGTGCATACCTCTCATATTAAATCTTTAAATTACATATACAATTCTACTTCTTTTCTATATTTTTAGTCACAGATTCTATCAAGAAATTATACTTTATGTTTTTCATGTCTTATGTTTTTATGTCTTTCATGTCATTCACATTTTGAATGTCTTCAAAACTCAAAAAGGAAGTTTATTTCAGTATAACTTAGTCAGTTTTCTTATTCATGCTATTTTGTCATATTTTCATTTTGAAGAAGAAGAAAAAGCTTTTCCACAAAGAAGCCAACTGACTTTACTATGGGAAAAGACAAAGTATCTGGTAGCTGAGTCAACCTGCTCTTTGCATTTATCATCAAAAAGGAAGGAAAGGTTAAGGCTAGAGAGGAACTAGGTCTGAAACGTGAAACAAGACTAAGATGGAATGAAAGAAACAACAAAGCAAAACACATGATGTGTCCAATTAATTGTTTCAAATTGAACTCCATGCCCCCTGGCACTTGCACTAAGACTTCTCCATGATTTTTTGGGGTGTTTTTTTGTTGGTTTTTTTTTTGTTTGTTTGTTTTTGGTTTTGTTTTGTTGTTGCTGTTGGGGTTTGTTGTTTTTTTTTTTTTTAATTTTGGAAATTCCACCCAGAAATTGTGAAGGCTTTTAACACTTTTTGAGTGTTTTGTTTGTTGGCTTGCTGAAACAAAACCACAAGCAAGCAGCTGATCCTGTTATGCATCCAGGAAATCCTGAATCTCTACAACATTCCTTCAACAAGAATCTGCACAAATGTTGGAAAGGCAGAGCACTTAATACAGTGACTAGACAGGTACTTTGCAGAGAAGATATAACGATTTGTTGTACTAATCAGAAGTACACCTGCAGAAATTTGTGCATATATGAACATGAAACTACATGAAAGAAAACTGAAAGCAGTTAAAATCAGGCTTTAATAAGATTTCACCTCTACCTCCATGCACTGTTTAGCCAGTATGACCACATTTGCTAACTGTCATACAGCAGATTAAGTGCAATACAAATATATAATACAGATACACATATTTCTATCCAAAAAAAAGTAAAAAGTTATTACATTCTCAGAAGTTGCTTTTACATATAACTTCAACATATGTCCCAGAATACAAACAAAAGTCTAACCTTTCACATAAATATGGAACTTCCTGCAGATTTTCTGGACTTTGTCATTAAGAGTTTTACAGTCAGAGATTATCCTTCTGATATTAATTTACTGAAAAAAAAAATCCATCTCATTCTGTACAGATTTATGCATCTAAAACAGAATAGTCAGTATAACTGAGTAGAAATTGGCATCCAAAATCAGAGACAATTTTTTTTTAAAAAAAATCTTGATTCTCCTTCTAGAAATTAGTAATATATCAGTGCAAAAAAACTATGCTTCTATCTTAAAAAGTCTAAATTTTACAGCAGAAGTAAAAGAATCATGTTTTTCAAAAGCTCTGGCTTTCAAATGAAGCCACAGAGACACTCATGGAAAATAAGATTCCTAAGAGATTGTAGTGGATTGACCCTGGTTGACAGACAACCCCCAAAGCCTCTCTGTCACTCCCCTCCACAGTTGAACAGGGAAGAGAAAATATACAGGCAAATGTTAATAAATTTTAAATGAATAGCTTTAGGAGCCAACATTTGGTCATTTTAGTCAATGTTATATTTTCACCTCCCAATCCCTTTAGGTCTACATGATTTGATATTCTCATAATTCCTTTACATTCAAGAGTGGAGCGTTCAGTCTCTCTTTTAGCTGACATGTTATTGCTGGATTTCTTGGAAAATCAGCTCTGTGTGTACGTAGATGCTCAAGAGCAGATTTCAAATCAAATATAAGCTGATAATGCTGTTCAAAGAAAAAGCTAAGTCCATTAGCATACAGAAATTCATAACAGATAAACACATGTTGCATTTATGTTTCTGACATGCACAGATATATTGGTGGCCCTATTTTTGCTTCAATGGACCAACTTATCCGTAATAACCAAGGTTCTCTTTCAATTTAATAGTAAACAGAGATTTTTGACAGTTTAATAATGAAAAATGCAAGCAGTTTCTGTGTTCCTATTGAGCTACAAATTTTGCTTCAATCACTCATTACAGACAAGTTAGCATTGAAAAACATTCTGCTTTTCACTAACTCATCCTGATGCCAGTTGCATCAGTTCAAATGGTCTTGCATCTGGTTTTCAACTTGAAGAAATAAAGGTAAAATTAATTTTAATGTCTTTGTTAAATTTTTATATTTCAAATAGGAAAAAAAATTGAAAATTTTAATAGAAGGAATGATGGAAAAATAAATGATATGACCAAACTGAGAAAAGCTAGAGGAAGTAGCTCAGTTGAACAATGATAGGAACAGTGAACTGGATATAACCTTGTGATACAACTGTAGTTACTCACAGAAGGAAAAAAAAGGTGCACAGACAGAAAAAGAAAAATAATCAAATCAAATAAGAAAAGTCAAGGAAAAAAAGTGGAGATCAGAATGTACAAAACAGAACACAGATTTCAAGACACATAGACAAAAAATGAAAGAAGGTTGTTTATGCTTTTCATTTTTATACTGTACTGTAAACACTTTACTGCTATTTTAATTTGAGACCTACATTTAAATGTATGAATTTTCCACTTTCCTTTCCTTTTTTAATAGACAGCTAAAATCTGACTAGTGATTAAATCTTGACGAAAGTTCCCAATTTTCCATGTAAAGAGCAAAGTTGATTCAAAATTATAAGAAAGAAATGTATCCTATTGACAGACTATTAAAGCCGTGGAAATTTGAGTGCATATTTTATACAATTTTTAATGTTCTGATAAATCTCAGGTAAGCTCAGCAACATGAAATTTTTAATAAGTCCATATGACACTGTAAAGAAGTTGACTGCATTGGATCAGAGTTTACTTACAAAAGTTAGCTTTTCCCTAGTGTTAAGTCAATTAAAAGCCACTCAACTTCCATTTCATTACAATGTGTTGTAATCTGTTATCTAGTGCCCCCCATGTGCTATATTATCAGGAACTCTACAGTGATTAGCTTCAAAAATTTAATTAAAATGTAATTAATTTTATGCTTTGCTTATTTAACAGAGTTTTTATTGAAAATCATCTATTAGATGAGGCTTGGATTTAACCATTTTTTAAATATCAACAGCTACTGAATGTTCTCCAAACTGTGAACTCTACTCTGGCGATAACAAGCAGGACTCCCATGAATGCACACCCTGTCTATGGGGTGTAAGAGAAAACAAGCTGATTGAGTCAGTCATGAAGTTTCCAAAAATGATTGAAAGTCACACATTAAAAGATTATTTTTTTATCATTTGTGCGTACACTGACCTGCAGTTCCTTGTGATTATAATTGTAATCTCATTGATTTACTTGTTTATTTTTATGCATAATAGGACCAGCATCACAGGAAGGCCTGGCTGCTAATTGTCTTTTTCCACATGAAGTGAAGTTAGCCTCCGTGTTCTGGAGGCTAACACCTTCTGCTGACTTTGGTATGGTAAGTATAGAAGTGGCACAGCTAACACTGAGGACTTTCAGACAGTCCAAAAAGTTATGTGAATCAAGGCTAAACACTTTTAAAAAGACAACTCAGCTGTAAACTAGGCACCATCTGTAGATATTTTCAGTCACATTTGTCCCATGTAGCTTGAAGCACCTGAGAGTCCTATTACTGCATCTCCTTTGTAGTTAGGGGGTGAGATGGGACAGTTCACACCAGTAAGATCAAAGTCACTTTCATCATCTTGGATGACTTCCTTGCTAAAGATTCAGCAAGATGAGTCTGGGCCAATGACTTTAAAGCAATTGGGCAAGCCAAAATAGCACTTCTGTTAAAGATGTACTCAAGGTATTCCCTGACTGTAGCATTTAGACAAACTTTTAAACAATCAAAAAAAATTTACTGTCCAGCTCTGAGCTGCATATTCCTGACAACTTCTTGTGGATCACCAAATGAGTTACATTATGCATCTTTCATCAATTACCTTATAGCATCTGGATGCACTTTGCAATTCCACTGCAGCAAGACACTCTCCCGGAGAGCTGTCACACTGTTCCATACCATCTATAAGCTTACACACGTTTTGTTTTTTTCCCATGGCAATGCATTTGAGTCTCCTTGAAGGGAGGCCAGCAAGGTATACTGGCTATGGGGAAAGTGAAGCTCTCAAACAGCTAAATATTCTGTCTCAGTTTTACTGGGTTATTCTAAGAGATTATCTGAAGTGACTGTAACAATTCCATGATTTATGGACAAAAAATCTTCCCCTGTGTTGTGACTAAGTCTCAGCTGTTTTGGTAGAACTGAAAGCAGTATAAAATGTGCACAGTTCCTTCAAGTACAGTTTAGAACACAAGGTCTGTCAAGAAGCTTCCAATATTTTTAATAAATAGCATTTTATTTCACTCAAAGCAGTCCTAAATGGCATCCTGTTGTAGCATCACACTACAGCATGTCCCTGAGAGTGACCTGCCACCTCCAGGGCCCAGTGCACTCTGCTAATAAAGGGTTGATGATACAGCCGAGGAGACGGGGTCCCATTTGGAAATCCAAGTGCTGGTTATTATCTGCATTGTGGGTACAGCCTCGAATGTGTTCCAGGGATGAGAGCCAAAAATGGGGCCAAGTATCCAGGGTTATATACCACAAAAAGGGGTGGTACTGAGGGTCAAAATCTGATAGGGATAGGGCAAAATGATGCAGAGGTATGGCTAGGAACCGGGGGCACCAATGGGATCACAGAGGTGGAACACTGCAGCAAAAATAACCCAGTGGGGTCCAAGGGAAGGAAGAACATTCCAGGAGGGGTGCATATCTGCTGAACAGGTGCTGAATAGGGTGACATAGCTGGACAAACGCCTGAAACAACGAAACCTAAGAAATGTTAATGT
This sequence comes from Pycnonotus jocosus, assembly GCA_013400435.1. NCBI lineage: Eukaryota > Metazoa > Chordata > Aves > Passeriformes > Pycnonotidae > Pycnonotus > Pycnonotus jocosus. The sequence continues at coordinate 18,060 of VWYP01030985.1, read as the reverse complement.
GTGGCTGCAAAGGCCCATAGGAGGAAGGTTTTTCTCATCCTAATCTAAAAGTGTGTCTCTCCTGGTGACAGGCCCCTGGGCCTCCACATCCTGTTAAAAAGGAACCTCTGGAAATTCAAAAGCAGTGAAAAGCACTTCATCCAGAGTGGGTTACCACTGCTGAACAAGGGCAAACAGATCTGCTAGCTTCTTCCTACACCTAATGCCTGGGCGACCCCCTCATCTATTTGTGTCATGTGTCCCAAAACCTCAGTCACTTAACCAGCATCTTTATCCTTCTCAGTCACATTTCCTATCTCTTACCAGTTATAAGAACTGTCCCCTCCATTACTATATGCTTGTTCAACAAGCAATATTTTAGAAAATAATCTGAATATTTTATTAATTTTCTGCCTCACTCAGTTGTATTCCTTCTAGTTAAAGCCCCTTAACAAAACTAGATTCCACCAACCTGCTTTTTCTTGTTTTCTGCCAAACTCTAGATTTAAGCTGACATTGCATAGATGTAAACTGAGTGAATTGAATGTTCAGACTGCAATGAATGGCAAATTGAGACACTTTGTATCTTCATCAGTAGCACAGTAGCTAGCATTGATTCATTCCCAGAATGCATAATTTATTAAAACAACAACAAAAAAAAACCCCACAAAACCTCCACACCAGCATCACACTCACCAAAACTTTCTTTTCTGAGGAATCGGCTGTAAAAACCTATGACTACAAAATCCACATTTCAGTCATCAGTCCAATTCAGATCTTCAAATTTTAAAGGAATTTTTATTTTGGTTGGTGGACATTTTAATAGCTTACCTTTTCCAGGAACAAAGCCCCTTATAAAGTTTGAAATTTTGAGAAGACATTGAAATCATAAACATCTTCAACAAATACACAAAAGTGTAGTATTCAAGATAGTAAAAGCAGAACATGAAAACTTTTTCCTTGTGGTTCTATAATATGTCATGGACCCTTTTCACTAACTAGGAGTATTAGAAATATAGTATAATATTCCTTTAATCCTTCATCTACTTATTTCTGCTTTCATTATGCACCCTCAATATTCCTTTTTATCATTTCAATCAGTTGGCAAGGTTTTTTACTAGACTGATATAGATGCCAAAGTATACTAACACATACTTAAAATTTGATTAAACATTTCAGATTTAGTAGATTACGGATTTTTTTTTGACTATATGCTTTCTCTGTTTAAAAATCAAGTTAGTTATGTAGTGAACTCATTTGAAATGCTTAGTTTGAACTTTAGCTTTAGTTTTACTATAATAAGCAGCATTACTGTAATAATCAGCAAGTTTAACTATAATGATCAGAGATGATTTTAATTTAAGGTTGACACTGATATTTTTGCTGCCTCTGCACATGAAAAAGTATTTAGAAACTATTACTCATGATGTATAATTCTCTCAGGAAAAATCACTGTAAATTTTAATACATATTTAAATTATGTTGGTCAGAATCTACTTTTCCTTAGACTGACAAGGTGTCTCATCCTGGTAGTTGTCTGAGTTGATGAGGTGTTTAAAAACAGGCATAATGGTAGGTCTAGCAGTCTGACTGAAGTCAATGATGCTTTTTGAATGATTAAAATTAGCCATATGGTGAACTGTCTTAAACAGAATAATAGTGATTACAGTTAGTACATTATCATTTACAGATATCAAATCACCTCTGACTGGAACTTTTAAACTGTCCAGAAAAATACCTAAAGAGTATGTTGTTAAAAAAAAAAAAAATATAGACTAGTTGAGAGTGGATGTAGGTGACCAAATTACTTTTTTCAAATTTTGAGATTATTTGATTGCATAAGACAAAGAGATGTGTGGGAGATGACTTTAAATATGTTAAAATGTTGAAATATAAGCATTCTAAAGATGTAAAAATATGTATTGCTTTCCAAAAACACCTTTGAAATGTGCTTAATCAGTGAGAATGTTTGTATTGCACAAGTAAACTCTGTATCTATTAATACACACGTATTTTTTCAAGCATGTACCTTACTATTTTAGTTGGATATACTCAACTGATTCTATGAATCTAAAAATAGACATATTATCAGGAAAAAAGTGGTTGCAAGACATTACATCATCCCACCTTCTAAAAATTTATTATCTATTAAAACTATTTAAACTATTTCATAATTAATAATAATAAATAATTAGTGATTTATTAATTATTTTATTAAAATTTTCTAAGGTTTTTGACTCCTGCTTTGAATTTACTAGATCCATCGAATCAACACTACATACTCTATAACAGTAAACACACCCCTTTCCCAAAATTACTCCAAATCTGGATATGAAAATTAATGTTTCTAGCAAAACTCTCTTCCTTTCCCATGTAAGTTTTGGAGTCTTTCATTAGGAACCAGTTGCAAGTTCATACCATATGATCTGCATCTCTTTTAAGCAGAGTCTAAATTTACTCTGCTGTGTCTATACTAGAAAGTAATTTGTTGCAGAAGTGGATGAAAATACTTTGTGCTTAGGCCCATATGCTTACACTGTATGCATACACCCTGGTTACTTCTTCAGATTAAAATCAGTTTGAAGTGTATCTCCATGGGCACTTTGAAAGGAAATTCTCTTAGGGTGGGATGAATTACATTCTAATTATGCCTATCCATCTCTGTATAATATGAAGAAACTAAAAAATACCACTTTTAAACCAAAAAAATTGGTTTAAAGTTGTTTTTTTTCAAGGTGGTTAAAGTCAGGTAATAGGGTATGTACATTGTAACTCTCACTGTGTTTAATTTAAGAGAAGCTTCATGTTCCATATTGCTGAATATGTTCCAAAACCTGATCACATCATTCAATAGAGTCCTACTGACTCCAGATAGCCCAATATCAACGGCCCAAGAGAAATTGTATTCAGCTCAGTTTGCCCACTGCCAGCATCCACCCACTATGCAGTGTTTACTGACACATAGGATTATAGTGCACTGCAGTTTTTAAATGGGGGGCTCTCTGATGGACATTTACTTTATCTCCTGCAACAATAGATTCATTTTCAATAGCAAACACTGCTGCACTCTGTAAAGTTGTTGTGAATCCTAGTCAGATGCTTTAATATTTCTGACACACTTGATGTTTCTACTGAATTTTACCAGCTGGATTATTTTAAGAACACCTCAACTCATGAAATGAAACTGTTGCATAACTTTTAAGTATTGAAAATTACCTTCTTAATAATATTTAACTCTGCTTCAGATAATATTGTGTCATTTGAGAGTTTTTCTCTTTGACTGCCTCTAGTGTAATCAAACCTTCCTGATACTTTGGTAAATCTTCTAGAGTTGAATCAATGGATGCTATCATCTCCTCTACTAAAATAGACTTGGGCAGTAATGAGATTTTTACACCTCAATTTAAGCCGTTAAACTCCTTATCACTTATTTTTAATGGCTAATGTATAACTATTTTTACAAGTCTAGAATGATTAATTGTAGCCTGCATATCTAAATCAGTTTTAAATGAGCTACCTCACCTAGCTGGACAATAAGATGGACACTAATAAATTTTTTCAATGCCTGTAAAGATTTTTCAGGCTCTATTGAACTTTGTGCTGCTGAGGCAAGACTATTCTTTTGCTCATGTAAGTAATTCCTAAGAGAATTGGATTTGGGTGCATCTACCCTGTATTGCAGCTGCAGAGCCCACTATGAACTCCCATCTTTCCTTGGGATTTGGCATATATTATATATGGTACAATTCAATGTCTTTGAGCACAAGTCTTAGCCTCTCCCACAGAAATTTTTTTGGATTTTAAGTAAGATTATTATACTTTGTAAATATTACTGTGGTTTTTTGACATTCTTTATTCTAAGAAAACCACCATTTTGTATAGATGTTGGACAGTTACATAAGGCCTGTCGTAATCATCACTGGTTTCATTGTAATTTGGAAATTAAATGCAGTTGTTGTAATCACTGGTTAAACCAATTATTTATTACCGGAAAAGAAAGTGATGGTCTGTCATTTCCCTTAGATATGTTTTTCAATTATGAGATAAGCATAAAAATATATGAATGAACAGCACTACAGAGGTACTCTTGGAAAAATCTAAGTATTTCCTAACTATGTATATATATATACATATACATATACATATATATATATATATTTACAAAGTAAGGATTTGCTGGGTTTGTATTTAAAATAATTTTAACAGCTTATTTTAGAATTGAAAGATATTTCTTTTCATAGTTTTCTCACTTTAATTTTTTCTTTGATTTTCTCTTTTTTTACTACAAGTCAGAATTAGTGAATTTTGAGAGTACAATATTTAAATGCACTTTAAACTCATGAGTTTTCCAACACTTAGATTTTATGTAAGTTCCAGCATAAAGGATAAAATCATTCCTTGTGAAGATTTTCTTCTCAATTCTTTAAAGATCCATAGCCTACAATTCATATTACCTAGAATCTTCAGAGATATNATCCATAGCCTACAATTCATATCACCTAGAATCTTCAGAGATATCTTTAGGCTGAGTAAATTAATTCAGGCAGAATGAAAAGATATCTACAAGACCTAATCAAAGCTAAAAAATTATTACAGTTAGGAAGACTCCAGGAAGAGTCCATTTACTGCAGTTTTTTGAACTGTTCTGATCAAGGTATCTAAGGCAGAAAAAGCAGGTGTAATACCAAGAGGCTCCTCAGAAAGGAAAGCATTCACACTGATGCACTTACAACCTCAGTACTGCAACCTGAAAAAAAAAAAAATTAAAATAAAAGCACAAGAAAACATGAAGAAGACAAAATTTTCTAGAGGTTTCCTAGAATCAAAAGATTTTGCTTTCCCACAAGCAGTGTCTTGTAGTATCCAAAAGTGGACAGAGCAGATGACATAACATGTTTCCAAGTGAAAAACACTTTATGTCAGGAAATGAGATAAGCATTCTGCAGTTTTGGTGTGTGTTTACTGGCACTATGGTATGTTTTTTTCACAGAAATGTAATTCCACATGTTGGGTATCAAGTACTGTGGGACCATTATTCAACTTTTTTTTCCCCACCAAACAAAAATTTCTGGCTCAAAGTACCACATTTTTGGCTAAAAAAATGTGAATAGTTGATACTATTCCACTGGTATATTTCAAGGGAAAAGTGTTGATAGGAAATGCTTGGTTACTTCCAATTGCTGGGTTTAGGAGAACAAAAAATAATTTGATCACTTGAATAACACATTGTTATTATCCCTCTGGTGCATCAAATGTTTCATTTCCAATAGCATCACCTTAGGTTCATAGGTTCTCTAAATCCAACCTGGTATAAATTTATTTTAGATAGTGATTGTATTGACATTATATATACAAGATAATAATTGACTTCTCACATGACATTGTATTAGGCAAGTAGTGGTCAGTTCTAACAATAATCAGATCACAAACTTATATGTAAGCTTCCTAAATACTTTAGTATCACATGCCTTTGCCCATTACATTTACTGGTCTCATTTGACTTGAGAATTTGGCTGTCAGCTTTCACAGTCCCTGAATCACAAACCATTTGATTTCAATATGTTTTCCCCAACATTTTAAGCATAAGGAAAAGGCTGTTTTCTTTTACTAATCTCCACTGAATTTTGTCTGTCTACCACTCCAATTCTTTCAGCTATGGCTTGGCCTCAGGAGTCAACTGCATTCTGTATCTCCATGGAAAATGTCAGCCCCGTGTTGAATATATCAATTGAATCAAGTATAAATAATCCTAAATAGCTCTGTCCTTGCAGTCGTACCTTAAAATTGATATTTCTGTTTACTGATTAATTGCCACTTGTTCGTGTCAGATGCTGTCCATTACAGGGAATAAGGTTTATGTTTAGGAACCATAGCTATAGGGATAGTATATGCCATACTGTTTTTGATTATGAAATATGGAACATCAAAAGAATGTTTCAACATTATCAATATCTCAGAATAAGTAGGATGGTATAATCAATGGTGAATTAGATAAGCCAAATTGGGACATTGCTGTTTCTTTGATTAAAAAATACAGTCTTACGCAACTTTGAAGCTTAACTGAATATATATATATATATAATGCAAACTTTGATACAATTCCTCTCACAATTCTAAAATCAAATAGACCACAAAACTAGCATCTTTGCACAGAATGAAGCAACAAGGCTAGTAAACTGCAACACCAAAAAAAATTTTTGATCTATAAATGACAACCCCTCTCAGCATGTTGATACTGCATTATTTTTTTATCCTCCTTTTGTAAATATACATAATTCACAGGTTCAGTAGCAGGTGACAGATGGATTAAACATGCTGATGAAAGAGCAAGTGGAGGAAAATTTTGTGACCATGTGATTTTTGAAAAGGATTTCAGTTCTTTTTCCTCTTCATGAGGAGTCCAGCTTTCAGAGGCCTTTTACAAGAATTCAAACAGAAATATATATCTCTGTAGGTGCAAACATTCAAAAGCACCGTCAGAGAACACATGGATAAATGAGGACTGAGTGTATATACTCACTAAGTTCTATAAATCTGCTATTTCTTTTTTGATTGGGAAAGTATTTCGAAACAACATTCTGCAGAATTTTATCATGTGGGAGATTTTGCAGAAGTAGCTTGGAAGGTACAATTTTAATTTATTAGAAAGTGGATAAGGGCAGGAGGGTAGACTAAAAGGTCACAGAACAAGAAGGCAATCAAAGACTGCAGAGCTCAGTCTATTTTGTCTTCACATGAACCAAGTACTAGCAAAAAAGAATATATACTTCACTCTAAAAACAGCATTTACTGCTTTAAACTCAGCATTTACCCTGAATGTTAGACCTCCTCCCTCAGGAGTCAGTGCTTGGTCCTGTATTTCTCAGTATATTTGTCAGCAGTTTGAAAGACATGGTATAGACATACAGTAATGCACTGTTTTGTTGATAAAAGGCTGGGGATAGCAGTAAATTTCTTGAAAATTGCATGATTTAAGAAAGGGCCAAAGTCAATCCCATGTGACAAAATAGAAGTGAGTGAAGAATGTTTTTTGTGTGAAGCAGGGAGTATTTCCCTACCACATGCAGTATTGAAGTCAAAGATCAGAACAGGATGATGAAATTAGGTGCTGGAAGAAAGCATCTTCTTATTACTACTGATTACTTCTTATTACTGCTGATATTGCACTCTGCATTTGGTTTTGTTTGTTTTGTTGGTTTTTTTGGATTTGAATTTTTTTAATACAGAAATTAATAGGAATGAGGATATGAAGCGTGTAGTTGGGGTTTCTTTTTCTGTAAAGTTGGAAACATGGACCTTTAGCAACTTATTATACTATGAAATATTACCAGCACAGTTACTCTTACCAAGCACATGTATCACCTGAAACAGATGTTTGCATGCATTGATTGTCTGTCATCGCTAGTTGTTGACAAGTACAGGATTAGAAAGATCTTCACATAGTTGAAAAAATACATCCACATTATCAAAGCCACTGAATGGCTGGTGGAAATAATTCTTTAAAGATTATGGTCCTAATCTAGCCGTTTTGAACGTGTTTACACTTAACATTCCGTCCATGAGTATATTCAAGTGCAATAACTAAAACCTCCAAACCACTCAAGTTTTACATTGAAATTTTAAACATGCTTTCATATACTTTGAAAAAACATTTTGTTTCAGCCAATGCTACACAATAGCAGTGTTCAGCCAATGGAACCAGATGCAGAAGAGCTCAAAATTACAAAATTTCCCCCATTTTTTCTTTTCCTTTTCTCTTACAAAATAGTTCAACAATGTGTGTTACTGCTTCATTGCCAGACTTTGGCATGCAGAACCTTTTAAAATAACTATGCTAACATGTGTTCAGTAGTTCTGAACTGGTTTTCATTGTTAGAGAGCACATATTAATACCTACCACTCATGATAGACTGTCATGCTTGGAATTCATTGAGGACAACACTAATGCTGTTGTCCCCTTTTCAAACATATGTGCACTATTCTGTACAAAGATTCATAAAGGCTTGGGCCTTCCTTCAAGTGGAAAATCATCTAAAGCATCCTTATCTACTCAGAAATGTACAAATATGCATACACACAGAATGGAGACTTTCACAGGAAGAGTGGCCCAAAAAAGGAGAAAATAATTGTTCTGTGACATGCTACAACTACATTTTTAAACTTCTCCTCTGGGAGCTGTGCTAGCCTCTTTCACTGTTGATCAGTGAATCAAGAGAATTGTTTAATCAGCATTAAGTACCACAGAGAACCAATGCGATCAAGGCTGTAAGAAAATAACCTGTAAATCATAATGAGTTTTGAAACAGACTGAATATTCTAGTCACCTCTGGGGAACAGAAAGAGGACTCTCCTTAAAAAAAAAAAAAAAGAAAGAAAAGAAAAGAATGACCACAAATTCATTACTTCCCTTTCAAAGAAAATGAAACCTGGCTTATTTTTGAAGGCTACTCACTTCTCACTTCCAAAAATGCTTTCTTAAAAAAAAAAAAAAAGTAATTCTTACTGGATTCAGCTTTTGGGGTTTAGGTGTACTAATGTGGGCTATTGGTTTTGGCTTGTCTTTCCATCTTTTCCTGAATGCATACTCTAGCTCCTGTCACCAAAATATTATCTATATTAGAAGCCATGATTCACAGCTATAATTTTAAATATTCCTCTCCTGGTATATCTCCCCCAAAAACATTGCTCACTTACTGAAATCATATAGGCCTCCTACATGCTGAAGTGGTTTCATATGACCCATGTGCATTTAATATCATCCAGGGTATGTGACAGAAAGCCAGACTTTCTGGCACTTTAGAAATCTGTCCTACACCAAGGAAATAAATAAAAGGGAAGTCTCTAAAGTTAGACATTTCTGTACGATAAGGGTTATGCATCCCTTACTTGTTTTTGAAAAAACAATTACTTTATGGCAACCAAACCTCTTAGTAATCAAAATACTGCTTTGATTAATCAAAGTTCGATGAATTTTGTCAGGAACTCAGTCCACCAAACACCTACAAAATCTCATTTTCATTTCCCTCAACATTTGGGCTATTTACCTTGCCCTTTCCCTGACAAAAAGTCACCAGATGTGAGCTGTTCTGGAGCAAGTAATTAATGCAACATTTTGAAATCCCACTGAGTTAGAAAGGCTCTCCAGTAGCTACATTTTCCTTTTTGTGGGAAGAAGGGACCACTTACAGGATTTCTGCTGACAGCAATATCGCAGCCCAGTCAGCAGAAATACCATATCCTTCATATATCAGCACCATACACAATATATCCAGATCAGTGTAATGCCCTGGCCCATCCAGCTGGTTTAGGGGAAGATAGTTTGATATACTCTGGGCACTGCATGGGAGAAGCAACAAAATTCTCAGGAAGTTCAATAGCAAATTTTATTTGCAAACTTTAGAACATTAAGGTAGAATAAGGTACTTAGCAAATTTTAAAACAACATCCAGACAAAGCAAGGAACTTCACAAAATTTTACTTAGTCAACTTTAACTTAGCCAACTTTAACTTTTTCAGACAAAAGAAGACACTTACAAAGGGTGTGGAGCAGTGGCCATCCCACCTATGCAGACCTTGCCATGTTCCCCGCCCCACTTCCCACCTAGATGCTTTGAGACAGTCAACAAATCATGCAGTCTTCTTTTAACCTAATTTTAGTGCAGCATCCAATGTCCAGTTTTTACAAAGATACAAAAAATATATTTATGCATTGGTTACAAAGATTTTCTAGGATAGAGTAGAGGATTGCTACAGTAATTTTGTGAAATCAGAAAGGTAAATACTTACTATAAGATTTTTCTGCAGCTATTTTTAACCACGTATCTATAACTTCATCCACCCTACTACTAAGTGGCCTATGGCAAGGGTACAATCAGAAAAAGATAGGACTTTACATCATCTGAAATAAGATAATAGTTTCAATATTGGCAATATTTGCGGCCAAAAAAATGCCTACAATGTAAATTGTGAGAGATGGTAGATAAATTTGCTCCCCAAACATGATCTTGCTACTTACATCTTAAAAATATCAGCTCCAGAAACCCAAAGGAATAATGAAAAATAGTATAGACAGGTTTATCTTCCCACAAACATTCTATTATTAATGTAATAGGTTAAAAATTTATTTTAAATGAATGATCTACTTTATCAAAATTGCCTTCAAAAGTCTCTTCTTATACAAATTAAAGCAAAGAAACCATAATAGAAAAGAAAGCAGCTAATCAATTTTTAAAAGAGAATTGGGGATGGGGAGAAAAATAGATGTTTTCTATACCTGCTGACAAAATAACCAGAAGTGGGGATTATCCTGAATGAAGGGCAAACCTTAGTACCCAAGGCTCAAGCATTTAATATTCTGTTCATAATTTACAATAAACTGAATGAGCAAAAAAATTCCAAGAATCCAAATTTCTTCCAAAATTTGCAAGAGTCAGAGCACTTTGTGTGATTCCTGAAGCTGAAGAGTTTTATATATGGATCTATAGCTCTCTAATTTTGCAGTCCTTCACAGCATAAGCCTTCAGTGTAGACAATCTTTTATACAGATTTAACCAAAGTATCACTGATTCACTGAAATGAGCAAAACCAATTTTCTATATAAATGCTATGGTAATACCTTAGTATACTAAGGTATATAATAACAGCAATATTGTATGAGAAGAGAATGTGCAAAGATGTATAGAATGATAATGCTGATAATACACGTGGAGATACCATGGGGAAACCTCTAGATTAAAAAGAAATACCTTGATGCCTCTGTTTCCTCATAAAATTCTGTTTACATAATTAGCATGTTGAATTATTCACTAAACTGTGATATTACTTGGTCACAGTAGCAGCAAGTTGCACATCAATTGTAAGTTGCACATCTCCTGAGTTTCAAAGCCATTAGCTGAGAAAACTGTGACAGCTACTTAATTTTCTTGTCCATTATCAATTACATTGCTCATAACTGAAAGAGAGGGTTGCTGGTTTGAATCAATTATCTCTACTTTCTAGGTTTCCAAAGAAAAAAACATGGGTCTAGCTAATTAATAAGGAAAAAAATTGTTTTGAGCAGCAATTTTAAGATCCTCCTTTATAATTGTCAAATTAAAAGCAAATGCCATTCAAGTCTGTGATTTCCTTTAAAATAATGTATGGCAACAAGTTTTGAGCAGAGAAATCTTATCAGCATGGGTAATCTTTAACTCATTTTAAACATGGCTAAATTGTGGAAAATTCAATGAGTCTTTTCCCCTTTCATTCAGGGAAACTCTCACTGGCTTCACTGCCCATCTTCTGTATTTACCTTATTCCTCATTTTGTGAAACTGATATAGTGAGGAATTTGTCTGAGCTAGAAATTAATGTGCTTGATCAGGATTAAATGTCTTTTATAGCCAAGAGCAATTTGAAAATTAATCACTTCTAGTTTGCCATTACAAAATTTATCAACTGTGATATATACCTAAAGTATTATTATTATTATTGAGGGGGTTTTAAAATTTTAATTAAATTAATTCATCAGTGTTATGCCCTTGTTTGGTCTACTCTTCTTACATTGGCTTAACAGTTACAGCTAGATAAAATGAAAACAAACTGGACTTTGTTAATAACAATATTTATGAGAGTTTCAGAATTGGAATGGTGTGTGTCTGTTAATAAAAGCTCAAACTGCACACAAATATCAACAGAAACATCTGTTTTACCCAGAACATAACATTTTAGATGGCTCAGGTTGTCCAAAGTCTGAATACTAAAATAAATAGTAAAAGTATTGCTGAAATAGAGTACTGTTATACAAAGGAACCATTCTGTTTCTTTTTTTTTATTGAAGTGTTAATGGAAAAAGAGTAACATGATTGAGCTATTGCATTGTATTTTAAGACTTCAATGTGTACATTTGCAGCCAAAACAGCTTATCATTTAGCAGTGCATTTCTACCTTAAATCACAATTACAGAGATTATAGAGAGTTGCACTTGCAATTCTGGGTTCAAAACCACGACATGGGTTCAAAATAAGGGACATCATACAGATAAGTACAGCTCACTTATTATAAGTATCTAGCTGGATTAACAGATTTCAAGGCTGGATATGAAAGAATAAAAATGCCACCAGGGAAGGTATTAATATGGACTGCTATTGGGCATGCTTTATGAATCAATGTTAGGTTTAATATTTGAATAAATTGGAAGGTTTCTTACTCTCTGCTAACCTATTAATATATATTCCTAATTTATGAAGACTATAACATAGACTAATATCTCTTCCACAGTTAGGTTAAATACCAGCTAATGAAAACCTCTTAATAAAAATCTTTTAGGCTAAAAAGATAGACAAAGCGAAAATAAGAACACAATAAGATGTTATTCACAATTCCCACGCTGTTAAAATTTTCCTGAGATATTGCTTACACACTACGTATTTTTAGATTAATGGTCACTTAGTAGAAATAAATTCATACACAAAGCCACTTCATCAGCAAATGCAATTTCATGGAAGACATCAGTGAATTATTGGGAACTTTCAAAATATTACCTACAGTTTAGTTGCCTGTACTTCAGGTGCATGCTTCTGCATGAATAAGCCAAACTTTCAACTGTTTTCAGTTACAAAACTGACCATCGACTTCAACATAAGAGTTTTTTTCTGGCTTCTGGACATTAAGACAATTCCTGTATTTTATCCCAGCATCCTATTATGGTTAAAATGAATGGAAATTTAAATGTATTCCGGGATTGATACATGAATAAATGTAAAACAATGTTAATCTTATTTAATAATGATGTGATGCAAGAAAACACTCCACACATTTTCAAATTACTTTGCTTCTATCTGATATTTAGACTGCTAATCAATCATATTATTGCCACCATTATTATCAGTTATATTATTTGTATATAGAACCTAAACTTTCACACCTATTTCAAACTATTTAATATGTTTACTCTGCTCCACCACTGAATATTCTGTGGGGAACAAACCTATTCATTTGAGGAGTAAAATCCTGTAATATGTTTTATTGCAAACGATTTGTTCATGAATCTCTCATTGGATTTTTTTTGTTTGTGAGTATTTTATTGTTTTACTATAACAGAATTAAGCTTTCCTATGTCCATAACTCAATCAGAAATTTAGGAAAAATGTTGTTCCTGGCCCAAGGAGCTAATATTTTAGCAGGATTTAACTGCGGTATTTGTTTGTGAAGGAAAAATGTAAAAGGACATGTTCGTTTTCCTCTCTGAATATTTTTCACCTTTTTCAGAAGCATTGTATCTGGAAGATGAGCACAATGACTATAACTATTACATCAGGAGCTAATCAGGTCTAATTAATATAGTCAGTTATATTCCAATATTGTGTAACCCCCAGTTTTGATGCAATTTTTAAGACTTGGATGTGTTTTTTCTGTTTTCTTCCAGGCTGTAGCAGATTTTTCTAGTAGGTCACCAATGTGTCCTCCATGGTTGCACGTTTTTTAAAATAAGTTAATTAAGCTCCTAATTACTGTTAGAGAGCATAGTTCTTTCAGTAAATGCAGATATTCAGGAGGTGCTGTCTTGTCACTGGGCTGGTTCTTGCTCCTGTTATCTGAAGCACCTGCTGGTTCACATTTAGAAATGTATTCCTGCTTAGCTGTTAGTTTTGGAAACATTCCTGCTCGCAGGGTTGTATGTTGGTGTGAAGAGGGAGTAAATATCATGGCTGAAAATAGGTTCTGAGGATTGACTTTCAAGCAAAAGAAACTGATACCCCAAATTCTCAGATGATGACAGTGTGGAAATGGAGTCTGGCTTTCAGTGTCATAAATAATATGTGAGCAGGGTAGGAAGATATAATAAATGACCATTTAATTTATCATTTAAATAAGAATTAAAAGGTTTCTTAAATGTATAAATTATGAATGTACAAATTATGCCATGATTTTTTCTTCCCTTGGTGATACACACAAGAACTCCTTTCAGTCACAGAGCAATGACTCACCACTCAAACTGCAGGAGATAGCTGACAGCAGGAGATGGCTGACAGAAACTGTAACTTTTTTTGTCTGTGTGATCTGGTGAAGAAAAACAACAATCTTTTAATTGTTTACTTCAGAATAGCTCTTCATCTCTTGGTCATGACCATTTGTTGAAAACACTACACTGCCAGAGGAAAAGCAAGGTCTGGAAAAGAGGCCAAGAAATTATACATCCTAATGTCTTTCCTGAAGAGATTCTGAAACAACAAAGATTGAGGAGATAAAGCCAGGCCTAATTGTGTCATTCGTGAAAAGCTTAAAGTACTAAAGTATCTCAGTGATTTCAATTAATCTGATTTTCTGTGTATCTACCTTTTTAAGAAGTTGGAAAAGATCTTTCAGCACTCAGTACTTCTATATGGCAAGGGAGATTTTATCCATAGTTCCATTCTTCTGTTATCTTAGGATTTACAGTAGATGAGACAAAGAATCAGGGAAAAGCAAACATTTGCTAATAAGGCATCACAAGATGTAACAGCCACACATTTTCAGTCTTCCTGATGACGTATCAGGTTTTGGTTTGCTTTATGGGTTCAGAAGAATCAGAAATGAAGATTCATTTGAATATTATTTTCTCTGATTTTACTGTTGGAGTCTCAAAAAACCCAATGTATTTTTGTCTCATCTTTGAGCAGCTCTGTCACAGGTGAATAATTTGTTGGCCTGCTGGTGCAACTCTGTCATGAACAATTTGAAGTGTAATGTTGTCTTTCCACTAATGCACTCAGCATCTCTGTAATGACATTCTGCTATCCTCTTGCAACTTTAGATATGGATAAAATGATTAATTTTAATTCTGCTATAAAGTGAATTCCCCATAATTATTGTTTATTTAAATATTCACCATGATAACATTGATCACAAAGTTATTTTTTATTTTGTCCAAGATATATCTGTTTTCAGATATTACAAAATTAAGCAAAATTACTTAATCACCATAAAAAATGCAAATAAATTTTCTCAGGTTTGTGCTGCAACGAGTACAAAGTTTAGCAGAAAGAGATGATTGCACATATGAGTTAAGGTTTCCAGTAGTATTTGTTATTCATTGACTGAGTTTTTACTTCATGGAAAGCTGATTTTGCAAATAAAACTAATTTTTAGATGAAAATACTACTTTTCAGTTAGGAATTAAAATGCAATTATTATTATTATTTTTACAATTATAATAAAAACCCTAGAAAACCCCAAATATTTTTCTTTTGGAGTTACTGGTCTTGTCAAAAAAATACTATTTTAAGAAACATGTCAGTAGAATGCTAATATTGAATGAGAAGCTTCCCTGGTGGTAATCCAATTGGACAAAAAAATCCAATGCATTTTTAGGCAATACACACAGTATAGAAATCAGCCAGCTATTTCATGGAAAGCCTGCTGTCTTTGCAGGTGATAGAAGACCTTCCAAAAAGTCTAACTGAATCTGGACTGAAAACTTAAAATCCAAACACATTT
>VWYP01030984.1:4080-19548 GCA_013400435.1 Pycnonotus jocosus | reverse complement strand
GTGAATCCTCTAAGAGGATGTAACTGGCATTTTTTATTTTGTTTAACCCTTCTGGCAGGTTTAATCACTGAGTTGGAGCAGCAGCAGGTTTTCCCAGAGCCTGCAGGGCAGCCTGGAGTGCCCTGGCAGTGCTGAGTGCCCCTGGCTGATGCTGGTGCCCTGGGACATGACCCACTGCAGCATTTGATGTGCAGCCTTTCCCCTGCACTGGCCCAGGGCGTTCTCTGGGCCATCATAAATAGTTTTTACGGTATTTTCCAGTGACTGGGTATAAAAGGCTCGTTGCATGTGCCAAGTTTGACTTCAAAAGGAATTAGAAAAGCTGCACATGACTCCTCTGATGGATGGGTAAAGGGCAGGAGGAGATGTGTGCCAGAGGTGTTTGGGTGGGCACTGCAGTGGGTACAAATGGATCCCTGCACAGACTCTGACCCCTCTGACCCCTCAGGTTTTCCTTCCTGCTTGTTCAAAATTTGGAGTGTCTTTTTTTACCTCATGTTTTTATCGTTTGCTCCCCTGGAAGTTCTCCCCTCCAAGTATCCAAAGTGCCTTAAGCACTTAAAGCAGCTCAGAGTTCTGCAGGGATAGTTTTAGTTTCCCTTCCAGCAGTGATTTGCTCTTCCAGCCCCCATCCAGTTCATCCCAGTGCCTCCAGTATCCTGCCTTGCTCCGCTCCCTCTGCTTCACCAGCTTTGTTTCACTGCCTCAAAACACCCAGGCACTGTGGTGGCTTCTGCAGAGTTCAGTTTTGAGCCTGAAAGGAAACCTGAGTTCTGGGCTGGACTGGCAGCTGCAGGATGGAGTTCCTGGCACGCTTTGACGTGTCTGAGTTTTGCAGTTTTGCAGAAAGTGCCATCCAAACAAACTCTCTCCAAAGTGCAGCAGCAGCATCTCCCAGGGACAGACCACATCCTCTGCAGGGCCTTTCTCAGCTTCCCAAACACTCACATCTTCTGTCTTCTGTCATTTGCTCTTCCCAGCTGGCACAAATAATTCTTGCAGGCAGCATTTTTCTAATGTGTGGTGCAGGATTTTCCAGAGGCAACTGGAGCTGCTGTTGTTCTTTGAAGAGAGAGCTGCGAAGAAGTGGCTGAATCAGATAAATCCCAAAAAGTTGGTTACTGGTCCTGTCTCCTTCCCAAAATCTGCTCTGCTCCTGGGCAGGAGCTGGAATAAGGAAGCCAGAGATGCCCTGGTGCAGGTTGGAGGATCAAAAAGTTTCTCCTCTTGAATTGAATTGATGGGCCAAAAAATTTTTGTCTTTAATCCTTGAAAAGTAAGTTGGATCTGATGGGAGCTCAGCTGCTGGTTCCCACCTGGTAAGAGTTAAACAAAACTTTGAGGATGTGGAAAAGGGTTATGTTTATTCTCCAGAAATCACTGCCTGTTAGGAAACTTTTTGTGATTGCTGCAATATTCATTTATACCTAGACACTTGCTGTGATGACACTGAAATCTCTTGTTCTAGCTCCACTTTTTGAGCCATTCATGATTTTTAAAATTTTCTTTACAGGCTAAATTATGTTAAAGCTACCTCAGCAGAATGAATGACATCAGTTACCATTTCAGAAGTTTCATGGGTATTTCATATAAGTCAAAATTTTGTTGTTTGTGTCTCAGGAATGCCCTCACATAAAGGCTCTTCAAAAAATGATGGAAATTTAGCATGAGACGTAAAGTGTACAAGGCAAAAGAGAACCTAAACATAGGAGTTGAAGTAGGTTTGCAGTTGGAATATGTTTGGAGCTGAGCAAGGCAGCAGCAGTGCAGAACAGAGAGATTAATGAATGTTTTTCTTCTTCCTCTTTTTTAAAAAAATTGTAACCTGCAGTCTGTGGCTATTGCAGTGAAGTAACTTTGTCATTGTTTCTGCATTGTATTTGTACATATGTGCCAGCAGTGACAGAACTTTTAATTTAATATATTTAATAAATCCCTTATAAAGTAACCAGTGCTGTCTTCTAAAACCCTCCTGTGAGTGTTGGAGCAAAAGATGGCCAAACATGAAAAAAGAATCCTGTGAGAAAAACGAGTAGGATCTGAGATTGTGTTAATTGATTTTACTGTACATTAGATTTAGATTTCAGTTTTGTGGGTTTGGCTTTGGGCTGAGGTCTTACATCATGCAGTTCTCTTGCATTCTCTCATACTTGTGAATAGGAAGGCTTCAGGAAGGGAAATTCAGCTGTATCTGAATATTTGTGCTTGGTGCAGGCTGTAATGGGACACTCCTTTGTGCGTTTCACAGCTTGTTACTGATTTCTTTCTTCTGCTGTGAAATCTCTTCTGGTTGATTCCATTTGCACGTAACTGTCTGGTCCAAGGTTTATCTCTGAAAAGATCCTGTTTTGCTGAGGATAAATATAGAAAGTCTGACTTGTGTTTGTTTATATGTGAGATTATCCCATTTCTTTTTAGTGTTTGTTCAGTGGTTTAGACTTAAATGTCTTTCCTTTGAGGGAGGGTATTCGTTATGTTTCTCAGGAAAGCATATCTAGTTCTGTGGCAGGAGTGATTCCTGCAAAAAACCAAGGATCTCTGCAAGTTTGGGGATGGAGTACTGAGCCAGAACAGGAAAAGGCTGCTCAGAGGAACTGGGAAGCACAAAGCTGATAAAGTGGGATGGAATGGTGTTATTTATTTAGCTGACAGTCATTTGAGAAGGCATTGGGCTTCTTTGAGAATTTTTCATGTTCTGAACACTTCATATAAATGGCTGACAGAGCAAATTGTATTTTTATCTGCTTTCAGGTTTTGTTGGGACTTTTGTTTGGTTTTTTTTTTTAGTGAATTAGTATTGCTTGAAAATTCTGAATAAGGAACTCTTAAGGATTTCTCCCTCTGGCTGTATACCACTTTAAATTCTAGTTTTCCCACCTCACAGTAACAGAATTAATGTGTGCAAGTAGAGCCTTTTGCAGGAAGTGATGCTCATCATGTGGAGCAGATATTCTGTATCAGTGGGTTAGAAAACCCTGAACAGAAGCAGCTGTTAGACTTTGTAAGCAAAGGCAGTATCAGATGTTTGGAAAACAACTACAAAGACGCTGAAACCGTTCAAATCATACCAGAATTAGGTTGCAGAAATGAAGTTTGCTGTTAAGCACTGCATTGTGTGGGTGTGAAGAGAAGGGGGTGGTTGTTAGTGAATAAAGGCAGTATCAGATGTTTGGAAAACAACTACAAAGACGCTGAAACCGTTCAAATCATACCAGAATTAGGTTGCAGAAATGAAGTTTGCTGTTAAGCACTGCATTGTGTGGGTGTGAAGAGAAGGGGGTGGTTGTTCTTTGTGCGAGTGAAACTCCAGCTCCTCTTCTGCAGCTTCCATTTCAAGGCAGCGCTGCTCGCCTTGTGCCAAAGGCAGTCTGTGATTCCTTGCCTTGGAGGTGCAGCAATGCTTTTGGCAGCATTCCTGCCGGCTCTGCGGGCTGGGGCTGAGTGCAGGCAGCGCTGGCCCCTTCCAGGGCCTCTTTTTTTCCCCCTTTTCCTGCGGCAGCTGGCAGAGGCCGCCTGTTGCTGTGGGCCGGCTCTGAATTCCCCCCTGGCGGTGCCAGCCAGCAGAACAGCCTCCGGTGAAGCTTCTGCGGCACCAAACAGCCGGGAAAAAAAAAAGGATTTATTCACTTTGGAGGTGCTCTGAGCAGGGCTGGGACACTGCCATGGGGATGGCTTTGGTGACAGCCACCACCCCAGCGTGTGATGCTTGGTGAGTGCTCTGATTCGCTGGAAAGGCACGGCTGGGTTTTAAGGATTGCAGAAATTCACTGGGGAGGTTGGGCTGGTGTCTGATTTTGCTAAAATAAAGCTGGAAGTGGCTGGGATGGCTGTGTTAGCAGGGAATGGGGGTGGTGGGCACGGAGCCCTGTGCCTGGCTCTGCTCTGGGCTCACCCATGGGAATTGCTGCATTTTAGGCACTGGAATTGCACTGGCATCTCCCCCAGTGCTCGTGGCTTCTGGGCTGGTAAAATCTGCTGATTTTAAAGACAAACTCGAGTCCAGGGGTGGCAGAGCTGTTTGGACAGCTGGATTTGTTTGTAGTGTATGGTTTTAAGTTCTTTTTCAAGCTTGGTCAGAAATCCTTCTTTGTGATTTTGGGCCCTCACATTTGACTTGGGGGATGAACTTGTCCAGGGTGAGTGGAATGTCTGAGCTGGTGGATTTCCGTGAAATACAATTATCTCCACACACTTCTCTTCTAATTATCCCTTCAGATAAAGCCTTTAACAGCAAAACAACAATCATTGTCATCATGATAACAATAACAAGAAATTTTCCACAGAAAATTATTTGTAAGTGATGCTCTGAACTAAATCACTTAATAACATGAAATTGATGACTGCCCCATAAATAATCTTAAAATTGTCTGGCAGATCTGTAGGATTTGCTATTGATGTGTGAACAGGAGGGGCTCACAAATGCTGCTGTATTTTCATTAGGGCAGAGCTTTCATGGTGCTGGAACATTTTCAGAAGAAATATTACCTGAGGTGGAAGTAGAAATTTCAGGTGTTTTTTATTTTTTTCCAGAGATTGTATGAGTTGAAGGTGGATGAATTGAGGAGAGGATTTTTAGGGAGTGGATTAGAAGCAGTTCCCTGCCCGGAAGAGGAGTTGTTCTAATTTAGGAAGAGGGAATTATTTGCCCACAGAAAGGCCTGGGGTGTGGTCTGCTGAGATAATTCAATAATTTTAGGTGTCTTTAGGGAAGGTCTGCCTGCTGGGCTTGTTCCTGGAGACAAGTTGATCCCACTGCCCCGGTTTTTTGTCCCTTCTTCCAAAAGTCTTCAGGGAAAAATTTTGATGGGTTTTTCTGTGTTATAATTTTTGTTAAGATTGGGTTTTTGTTTGGGGTTTTTTGTTGTTGTTGTTGTTGGTTATGCGGTTTTCTTGGCAGAAAAAACTGCCAGTTCAACAGTATTTAGGGCTGTGACTCTTCATTTAAAGTGAGGATGAGTGAAATAAGCGCTGTTGTGTAAAATGGAAAATTTATTTTGCTTGGGAATTTCAGTAAGTTTGTTCATCCGTGGTCACTTGACAGCCCCACCTCCCCAGTAAATGCAACACTAAGTTGTTGAAAAAGGAGTTCTAAGACAAAAAACCCCAAGCAACTGGTTGTAGGTACATGTTTTATTTCATTTCATTTCATAAGCTTTTTGGGGGGTAATAAACAAATTTTTTTGCTTTGAAAACCAGCTTATGCTTGCTAAAACAAAACAATAATTCTGAGTAGAGATTCTGTTTTTCCTTGAGGCAGTGAAAAGTAGGAATCTCCTGGAGCTCTCAGTGGTTTTGCAGCTTCCAAATTGTGATTTTAATTGTAGTAGCCCAGCTAATATTTAGCTGAAAAGCGAGAACTTGGCTTGCAGCCAGCAGAGGTTCTGCAGTGCAGCACCAAGAAGGGCCATTTGCTGAACAGTGATTTGAGCCCTGGGTTTTGGTGTTGCTGTTTCCCAGGATATCCCAGGCTTTGTCCAGGCTGTGTGTGAGGTTCCTGCCTGCTTGCTCTTGGGCTGGGATCGTTTCCATGCTGTAATCCAAGAGGAGCTACTGGATGTTAAATACAGAGCCCCTTGTGCTGCCATTCACTCACATTTGCATCAGTCATTAGCTCAGAGCGCTGCAATTCCAAACTTTCCTGCAGCTGAATTCTCCTGGAATGGAGCTGGGCCGCTGATTCCTGGGGAATTGGGAGCTGCTGGTCAAATCCAGCCTGGAAAATGGGCTGAGGGAACACACAGGACCAGCTGTCAAACCTCCAGGCTTGGATTTTACGGTGGATTCTCCTAATCTGCAGCTGCTAATTTGTAATTAGTGCAAAGGGCCAAGGGGATGCAAAGGGTTACAGATTGTATTGTTGTGCTCTTGGCTCTTCCCTCCCCAGGCTGCCAGGGGAATTTGGCACACAGTCCCTGTGTCCTGATTCCCAAGTCACTGGTTGCCTGGCATCGTGTTAACCCAACTTCTACCATGAAAAATGAGCTGAGATTTGATTCAGCAGCAATAATTTCTCTCCAGCCAAGTGTCTCTTGAGCAAGCTGAGGAATGGCACTGAGGGATTGGGAGCAGTTCAGCCAAGGTGCTGTTCCTGCAGGCAGCAGGGATCTGGATCCTCATCTCCACAAAGGAGGGGACTTCTAGCTCCTACCTGACACAAAGATGACAAAGATACAGGTTTGATTTGAGAAAAGCATTATAGGAGTAAAAGGTTGATGAAGAGATAAACTTGGGAGTGGCATGAAGATGGTGAGAGGGGAGCAATGGCTTTGTCTCTCCCCTAATTTAAGGGCTAGAGCAATCCAAGCCATTGGATTTTAGGTTGAAAAGAAACAAAAAGAGAAGAAAAGATACTTTAAAATGTTTGTAGTTCAAAGCCTGCAGTCCATGACCAGGGCATGTTGAGCTAAAGGATTTAGGGCTGGGCAGGATCACCGTGAGATATCCCCACACCCTCTGTGGGTGCTTTAGGGGCTCCTTATTTCCCTCTGTTGGCAGGACTTTTTTCCCTGTCAGCCTTGCTTGTGGAGAGACTTCCTCAGATATTGAAATAAGCAGTAGCTTTTTGGGCTTGTAACTTACTTCAGCACTGAATATCGATTCCTTTTCTGCCTCTGCCTTCCATCAGAGCATTTTTAAAGATTCTTGCATATTAATTTACCATGATAGGCTTTAAAAAAAACTGCCTTGAATTTCACACAGTTATAGACAGGATACAGAGGGCATTTCACTGGTGCTCAAGAATGGTCCAAAGACAGGTTGTTATTTTTATTTTCCATAGAGCCAATGATCTCCTGGTGCTTTTGCAGCTGGAATTTGCTGTTCCCCACTGCAGGGTGGGAGCTCTTCCAGCACTGCTGACTCCAGGCTGCTGGGGATGCCCTCGTTCACTGGTGATCAGGGAAGTGCTTTTCCCTTCACTGGTTTCCTTTTAATGACAATCCTGTTGCAGTGTGGAAATTAAAATCCCTCATCCATAGTTACAAACCCAGCTTTCTTTTCATTGCAGTGAACGATGGGCTCATTATATGAGCACATCTACAGGGGTTTACTGTTCAGGAGTAGCTGGAAATTATTCTTTTGAAAGAGCAGTTGTTAATAAATGATTCTGAGATAAATGCAGTGTAGTTTGCTTTTCCTTCATTTCCTCCTCTGAAAATTTTGCTTCCTGTCTTGTCTCCCTGCATTTTTGCTGATATCAGCTATGTCTTTTCAGTAAAGAACTTTCCTTGGGCTTCAGTAACACTTAGAGAATACTGCAGTGTTAGATGGAGTGGATTAATAGTATGGTATGATGTTAAAAAACGTTGTTTCTTCTGCATTTGGATGAGTGTCTGAAGAAACTCCAGGCTGAAGAGAAATGCTGGTGGCAAAGCTGGCAGATGTGGAGGGTTGGCTTTGTTTGGGATATCCCACTGTGGGATTCCTCCTCACGAAGTCTCAGGACAGCCTGGAAGCACACTAATCCCTTCTCCCTGTTCCCTCCCTGCCAGAACCAAGACCGCCAACGGGGATTACCGGAAGGAGCACCGGGAGCGGAGCCGCAGCCCCATCGAGCGGGCGGCTGCCCCCACCATGAGCCTCCACGCCAACCACATGTACGCCTCCATCCCCAGCCTGAGCATGGAGCAGCCCCTAGCACTGACCAAAAACAGCGTGGATGCGGCCAGGACCGTCGGCATCTCCCCCAGCCTGAGCAGCGTGGAGCGGCAGCAGGTACGGGATCCACCCGCCCGGGGCACGGGGAGGGCTCCAGCTGCACCACAGCCCGCAGGAGCTGCAGGGGGAGGACAGGCTGCTCCTGGGGCAGGGTGGGCTTTGGGATGGGCTCTGAATGGCACAGCTGGCTGTGACACTCACGGGGACATTGCCAGGCTTGGGAATGCATGGGTTGTGTATGGGAATGCGTGTATTGGTATATGACAATGTGTGTATTGGATATGGGAATGCATGGGTTCTATATGGGAATGTGTGTGTTGGATATGGGAATGCATGGGTTCTATATGGGAATGTATGTATTGGTATATGGCAATGTGTGTATTGGATATGGGAATGCATGGGTTGTGTTTGGGAATGCATGGGTTGTGTTTGGGAATGCATGGGTTGTGTATGGGAATGTGTGTATTGGATATGGCAATGTGTGTATTGGATGTGGGAATGCATAGGTTCTGTATGGGAATGTGTTTGTTGGATATGGGAATGCATGGGTTGTGTATGGGAATGTATGTATTCCCATTGTATTTGGGAATGCATGGGTTGTATTTGGGAACGTATGCGTTGGATATGGGAATGCATGGGTTGTGTATGGGAATGTATGTATTGGATATGGGAATGTGTGTGTTGGATACGGGATTGCATGGGTTGGATATGGGAATGCATGAGTGGGCATGTATGTGTTGCATTTGGGACTGTGTGTACTGGATATGGGAATGCATGGGTTCTATATGGGAATGTATGTGTTATATATGGGAATGCAAGGGCTGTGTATGGGAATGTGTGTATTGGTATATGGCGATGCATGTATTGGATATGGGAATGCTTGGGTTGCATTTGGGAATGTATGTGTTGAATGTGGGAATGCATGGGTTCTATATGGGAATGTGTGTGTTGGATACGGGAATGCATGGGCTGTGTATGGGAATGTATGTATTGAATGTGGGAATGCATGTATCGTGTATGGGAATGTGTGTGTTGGATATGGGAATGCATGGGTTGCATTTGGGAATGCATGAATTGTGTTTGGGAATGTACGTATTGGATATGGGAATGCATGAGTTGTGTTTGGTAATATACGTATTGGATGTGGGAATGCATGGATTGTATTTGGAAATGATGTTCTGTATGGAAATGTATGGGTTGTATTTGGGAATGCATGAGTTTTTATTTGGGAATGTGTGAGTTTTTATTTGGAAATGTTATGTATGGGAATGCATGGGTTGTGTTTGGGAATGTGTGAGTTTTTATTTGGGAATGCATGAGTTTTTATTTGAGAATACATGTGTTTCATTTGGGAATGTGTGAGTTTTTATTTGGGAATACATGTGTTTTACCTGGGAATTCAGAGTGTGGTTGAGGCAGGCTCCAGCACCTGCCAGGCAATGCCTGGGGGCATCCCCTGTGCCCCTCCTGGTGCTCTCTGTGTGCTCCTCTCCCCTCTGTCCCAGCTCTCTCCACCCTCCAGAAGGAGTACAGCACATAAAATGTGACACTGACTGCTCTTAGTTGTTTCAGCCAGCCAAAAGCATTTGCTGCATTGTCAGAGCAGTGTTGTATCACTCCTTCCCTTTTCCTACAGCCAAGTCATTATTTTTGATTATTTTATCTCAATTCCCGTGTGCTGGAGTGCTTGTTAAGGGGTTTTTTTGTTGGTTGTCCTGTGGTTTGCCATCTTGCACTTGGCATTTGTTCTGCTGCAGAAGTGCTGAAGCTGAGCTGTTTCTGTAGGCAAGAACAGTTTTCTTGTGTGTCAGACTCACTTTTTTATCCCTCCTACAAGTGGAGAGACAAAGCAAGAGAATTGAGCTGTGATGAGAAATTAAACTGGCCCATGTTCCCAAGCTCTTCCTTCCCTGGATCCCTCTCTTCTGTTCTCTGGGACATTTTGAACCAGATTACAATCATTTTTCTTGGGAAAATAGGATCTTGAGGCTTCAAGGGTAGAAGTCATACAAAACAAAAAGTGTACTGAAAAAAAGAAATCCTAGTTTGATGATTCCTTGGTTTGGGGTTGGTTGTTTTTTTAACCTTAACATGTTGAATGAGATTTCATCTTACTCTGTTTATAATAAAACAGGTGGGAGAAAAATACCTTACTTGCAGCAGGAGAGGGTTATTCAGCTGTTGTAGTTAGTGATTGGTACTACATCCTCAGTTTATCTCAATATTTTTATACAAGTTTCTAAATTCTCTACACACACAACCACAGCAGAGGATTCTGCCAGGTGCCTTATTGAGTTCCTGAAGGTGTTGGCATGTGAATTTCTGAGATATTCTTACCTGTCTCTCTGCTTCCCACCTCCTGCATGTCCAAAATACTCTGCTGAAGAGAATTAAATACAAGCCTTTCTCAAAAACCACTTCAGAGAGGCACAAGATCCTGGCCCATATGGAAAATAACTACTCCCACATGTGAACTGCTTACAGAAAAATCAAATAATTGTTCTGGTTTTCTTTATTTACTTTTTTTTACTTTGCTGCCAGTGCAGTAAGATGTAAATAACTTCATTGCTGTTTTGTCCTGGCAAAAATTATGTTAGACTTCCCTGGAAAGCTCTTCACACTGTTCACCAAAATAACAAGAACCTCTATGGAAATGCAGCGTGGATTGTTATTTTTAATCAAAGAAGCAGCTGAATATTGGGGGGTTTAATATGAATTGAATAGTTTATGGGTTTAATTGCTGGGGCTGTGAAGTTGCAACAATCAGTGTAAAATCACTTTTTAATGTTTACTTTCACACTGCCCTTTTTCTGTTCACTGAAATAACCAAAACCTCTATGGAAATGCAGTGTGTATTTTTATTTTTAGCCAAAGAAACAGCTGTATATTTCAGGGTTTAATACGAATTGGATAGTTCATGGCTTTAATTGTGGAAATGCAATGTGAATTTTTATTTTTAATCAAAGAAACAGCTGAATATTGGGGGTTTAATATGAATTGGATAGTTTATGGGTTTAATTGCAGAAATGCAATGTGAATTTTTATTTTTAATCAAAGAAACAGCTGAATATTGGGGGTTTAATATGAATTGGATAACGTACAGGTTTAATTGCTGAGGCTGTGAAGTTGCAACAATCAGTGTAAAATCACTTTTTAATATTTACTTTCACGCTGCCCTTTTCCTGTTCGCTTACATAAGAACCACTGTGGAAATGTGATGTGGATTTTTATTTTTAATCAAAGAAACAGCTGAATATTTGGGGGTTTAATATGAATTGGATAGCGTACAGGTTTAATTGCTGAGGCTGTGAAGTTGCAACAATCAGTGTAAAATCACTTTTTAATATTTACTTTCACGCTGCCCTTTTTCTGTTCGCTTACATAAGAACCACCGTGGAAATGTGATGTGGATTTTTATTTTTAATCAAAGAAACAGCTGAATATTTGGGGGTTTAATATGAATTGAATAATGCTAGGCTGTGAAGTGGCAATGATCAGTGTAAAATCACTTTTAAGATTGCCTTTCACACTGCCCTTTTTCTTACACAAGAACCACTGTGGAAATGTGATGTGGATTTTTATTTTTAACCAAAGAAACAGCTGAATTTCAGGGGGTCAATCAGAAGTGGGTGAATTGCTGAGTGCTGAGCGTGCCCCTGTGCTCGTGTCCCCTGCAGAACCGTCCCTCTGTGATCACCTGCGCTTCTGCCAACAACCGCAACTGCAACCTGTCCCACTGCCCCATCGCCCACAGCGCCTGCGCCGGGGCTGCCTACAGGAGACCCTCCAGCTGTAAGTGCCACCCCCAAACTGCCCTCCCTGGGCCCCCCACACTGACAGGGACAAAAGGAGGTGACCAGTGGACACCCCTTTGGCTCCTGTGCCACAGCAGAAGGTGGTGCACAACTAGGGGGAGGGAGGTGTTCTTTCTTCGTGCTTTGAAAAGCTGATTTTAAAAAAAAACAAACAAACCAAGCATCCCACACAGACAAATAAGTCATTGTGTTTATTTTAGTCCAGCTGACAAACAGCAGGCAGGGCCAGCAGATCCCCCCACGCTCTTATTTTAGGAGCTGTAGTTTCCCCTGCTCTCTCAATGGCCAGGAGACTTCTTGGGATTCTGCTGCAGTCACAGAAATCTTTCCTGCAGCCACAAATGCCCTTCCAAATCCCGTACCCTCCACCCTGCTCTGCGTGGAGAACACAAAAACCTTTGCAGGGCAGTTGCTACAGCAACTCCCAAGAAAGGAGCTTTAGCTTTCTGCCTTGTGTGTCAGTAGTGCTCATGCAATCTGCTCAGGCCGTATTGCTGGGAAAGCTGAGCTCTTGCTGTTCACTCTGCCTGCACAGAAAGCACAGGGCAGGCTCAGCCCTTTCCTTGCAGGTCCTTTACCTGCTGGGGCAGAGCTGTAACTGGCAGCATTGCCACAAGCTCAGGGCACACTGGGGCTCCAGCAGCCAGGATGTGTCCAGGGAACAATGCCAGCATGATGTAGGCAGCAACCTAAAGCCCACAGCAGGGTCATTATCAGTATTTTATTATGAATAGTATTTCTTTTTATTTTTATAAAGATCAGTATCCTGTTGATAACTAGAATTGGGAGCTGAAAGAGACCTTTTGACTCTTGGAGAAATCAGTCCTTGGGGATCTGAGATGTTACAAGTTTTCTCACAAACTGGTGCTACTGGTCCCAGGAGAGCTGCCCCAGTGGGCATGGGAACAGGGCTGGATGTTTCCAAAGAAGATTTGTCTCCTGTCAGGTGAAGAGGTGTCTGTGCATGACCCTCATGTTTATTTTAGGATCAGTCAAGCAGGGGGGCTGTGCCATGGATCCCAACAGTTCCAAGTATTTTTAGAAAGACAGTTCTTACTAAGACACACAAATACTGATTATAAATTGTAAAACTGCAGTGCTCTTATATTTAGTCTGAGGAATTACTACAGTTCTTGTTCAAAACCTGTCTTTTAGGGCTCTTGTAGTAGTTTTACAGCACTTTCTGCAGTGCCCATGATTCATTTAGTTCTGACTGCTCCCAGCACAAGTGTGTGGAGTAAGATGAAAGGCTGAGCTCAGCTTTTGGCATGCTGCAGTTTAGGATGAGGCCTCCTCACACCTGACTGCTATCGGCAGGCTTGGGAGCTGATTTTAAACAACTCTACATCATTAATTCCATTTAAGCCTAAATATAAGTTCAGTGTGATTGTTTTGGGAGAAGGTTTCCATAGAATTGGAGCTGGAGCTGTTAGTTGCCTGAGGGAGAAACACAATTATACATAAATGCTCACCTGTTCCAGGTCACAGAAATGCAAAAATACTTAATTCCAGTTGGGCTTTTTTTTTTTCCATTTTAACTCCTTCCTTCCCACCTTCTTGCCCTCCCCTTTCACTCCCAGGTCAGTAAGGGTGTGAGGAAAGCCATCTTTGTCACAGGGACTTGCAGTGACAGAGCATTGAGCTACAGGGGAGATGCTTTGGGGGCTGGAGCCCCTCTGCTCTGCAGACAGGCTGGCAGAGATGGGGGTGTGCAGCCTGGAGAGGAGAGGCCCTGGGGAGAACTTAGAGCCCCTTCCAGTGCCTGAAAGGGCTCCAGGAGAGCTGGGACAAGGACCTGGAGTGATGGGACAAGGGGAATGGCTTCCTGTGCCCCAGAGGGCAGGGTTGGATGGGATATTGGGAAGGAATTCCTCCCTGGGAGGGTGGGCAGGCCCTGGGTGCTGTGGCTGCCCCTGGATCCCTGGCAGTGCCCAAGGCCAGACTTGGATCACCCTGGGGTGGTTGAAGGTGTCCCTGCCATGGCAGGGGATGGAATGGGTGGGATGAGCATTAAGGTCCTTCCAAGCCAAGCCATTCCAAGAGCGTGTGAGAGCAGCCAGGATGAAGTGCAGGCAATGCCCACAGGCTGTGGCAGGGCTCTGACCGTCCCTGTCCCCGCTGTCCCCGCAGCCACCACTGCGTGCGACCCGGTGGTGGAGGAGCACTTCCGCAGGAGCCTCGGCAAGAACTACAAGGAGCCCGAGCCGGTGGCCAACTCGGTGTCCATCACGGGCTCGGTGGATGATCACTTTGCCAAAGCACTGGGGGACACGTGGCTGCAGATCAAGGCTGCCAAGGACGGCGTGGGCAGCAGCCCCGAGGCGGGGTCGCGGCGGGGCCAGGCGTCCCCCTCTGCCCACATGGTCAACCACAATCACTCGCCCTCCGTGGCCTCCTGAGGACAGCGCCCTTCCCGTGGGGGATTTGCATGGTTTGACTGAGCTTGGAACAAGTGCTTTCACTAGTGCTGGGGGAGGAGGGGAGGTGAAGTTTTCAACACATGGTTTTTTTGTGTACTCACTTTTTTTGTTGGTGGTTTTGTTTTTTGGTTTTTTTTAATTGTAAAAGGGTGCCCTTCAAGATGATAGCAGGAACTATTTCATAAAGATTCATATGATGTAGCATCCTTTTTTTTTTTTCCTGCCTCAATTACCAAAGAAACCTCTGATGCAAATCTGCTGCCCCTTAAAAAAATAATGCACGCTAATCCACAAAAGCCATTACACTTAGTTGGTTGACCCAAGTGCTTTTTTTTTTTTGCTTTTCTTAGCTTCTCAAGACTAGAATTTGTCTGGTTTGCTTACATTGCCCTTTGTTTTGTTTTTTTTCCCTCTGTGAAGTAATTTTGTATGTATATACTTGAAAAGAACTGTCATGTATGATTTGCACTATTGGAGGAGGACTGAAGTTGCACAGCAACTTTCTGGAAGAGGCGAATACTTTGAGGGCAAACTGCTGAAAAAAGGGTTTAAGGAGGACATTTCTATCAGTCTGAATTTTTTCTTAGAGCAAAACAGCTTCGGAAGGGGAAGTCTCATACAGGTTATAGGTCTTTCTCTCTTTAGATTTCAGGTGCTTAGTGCTTGCAACTGGACTGCATAATTTACAGAACACGGGCATTTTTTTCCTGAACACTGCAGTTTGTTAGACTAGAGCTGAGGTTGGAGGGTTCCATAGTGCTTAACGATGCATGTTTTATTGAAAAATAGCTGGTATCTATTAATGTATAGACAGTAAGAGTCATAATACTTATTAGCTTCTCTTCAGAATTAGTTTATTTTTGTCAGTAACAACCCTAGATATACTTACTGCTGGTACAGTTGTACTCTATGATATTTGTATTTGCTATTTCACTTTAGTGGCAGCAGCAGCAGCAGCAGCGAGGGCAGCTCAGGACAGGCCTCGTGCAGCACTGCTGCTTCACAGGGATCTGCTTCCCACCCCCCCAGTCTGTGTAATCCACCCTGAACTAGCTGCAGGAGCTGCTACCCTTACACATCTTGGCTGGACAACAGATTGTTACAGTTTGTGAAAGACGAGCTTGCAGTTTCTTGATTTTATTTTTTATTTTTGTTTGGGTTTTTTGGTTTTTTTTTTACGCCTATCCATCAGCCTACGCCGAGTCGCAGCATACATTCCTCCAGTAGATTTTATACAGGTATTACTGCATTTATTATCATTTGCTATATTAATAGCTACTAATTAGAAATTAGGCAGTAGAGGCAGGCATAAAACCACAGCTGTGCTAGTGCTAAGAGCTTCTCTTCTTCTTGTTAAGTGTAACTACTCTCCCCAGTACATTCCATCTTCCCAGGACAGTCACAGCCAGGGCTTGGTTTGCACCCTGGGCTCCCTGAAAGGATGGGCTCAGTGGAGGAGGTGAGAACTGGTTGGAAGATGAACTCCACGTGATGTATTATGGACTATGTTACAGTATTGGGTCCATTGTGGCTTTTATTTGATGCTCTTTTGGTTTGTTGTTGGTTTTTTTTTTTTT
>VWYP01030977.1:146611-160758 GCA_013400435.1 Pycnonotus jocosus | reverse complement strand
TCACATCTTATTGCTTCAAACCAAGTTTCTTACTTTTAAGTCAATCTTACAGTAAGCAATCATAATATTGTCCCAGTGATTTTGCTCTGAATGGGCAAACAACACTGAGTGTCAAAAAATCACCGCTGTCCCTATGGCAAATGGATAGATGCACAGACAATGACTGAGATCTCCACTGTCTCTAATTCAACACAGTAAATAAAGCAGATTAGGGAGGAGTGCACTAAAACTTTTGCATATTTGGTATAAAGGGTTTGATTTGCTCTAAATGGCATTTGGTTTCTGAGAGTTAGTACTGTACATCAAACTGAACATGATGTGATAGTTATCATTCAGATTAGACAGTGTCTGCTGTGGGCACTGGGCATCTGAAAGGGAACCTGAAGCAGGGAATGTGGGATATTATGCTGAGGGATATGAAGAATACAAAGGCCAAAACCAGCCTCAGGGTTCCAGGGCTGTTGTTTCTTCTATTGGCTCTGGATACTGGGCAGTGTTCAGTGGTATGGAAAGCAGGATGCTCAAAGACAGCTACTTTCTCACCTACAATTGAAAAAACCACCTACCACTTTTTTTCTTCTGACAATATATCACTTCAGACTGAAGGCTATATATTATCCCCTTGATGGAGTACTCCCTTGAGTAAGATTTGAAACCTGATTTTGTGTTTGTTTAAGTGGAAGCAGTGGACCGCAAACACATCTGTCCTTTCCTTCAGCAAAGGAACAGCAAAACCTTCATTAATCAAATACAATAAATGTTAAACACAGACTCTATTAACTCAGAGTAAATAAGCTACATGATTACATTTAACTTGGAGGTCAAGCCCAAGGGGATTTGTCAGAGTCTTCTTCATAACAGACTACCCTTCTGTCCTGCCACACCCTTTCTCCTCTCCAAATAAAACACAGAAAGAAACAGGCACAGACTAAAGAAGAACCAGAACATAAAGTCCACGAGTAATTAATCTTGATTTTGATTAATTACCTTCTATCTGGAGGCTTGAGGGAGTAGAGGAATTCACTGTCATATTAATAAATAATTTATTCCACACATGTGTAATGTATCCCCACATATACAGAAAAAGAAACACAAGAACTTAGTAAAAAGAACTGTAAGTTTTCCAAAACATGATTACTTAAAGAAATTACATACTTATAGAAATTCCTTTAATACATTTGCTAGCAAACTCATATGAAATGATATGCATATTCACAAATGCAATGAGTACATTTCTCACATTTAATTAGCATGGCAGAATTTCTGCACCAATAATTTATCTGTAAAAATTATGTTAAAGATTTTGCAGATGATATGAAGACATTACAGTAAGAAACACCTAGAAAAAAAAAATGAACTAATTACATAATGAACCTTGAAAAATCAGGTTCTCACTTGGTACGTCACTGGTGGTATATCAGATATCTGCATCAGCCATACCCCAAAGCAGTAATCTGTTCTATAAACATTGGTGATTATACTTAATAACTAGGTCTTAATTTTGCTGAACTGACTCTCTAGGATTAGGTGTCTGCAGACATCCCCAGTGCTTGGAATGATTCATTTATGTCAAACCAGGACAGGCAGCTCCCTGCAGCACACATCTGTTTTTTAAAAGTGTACCTCAAACAATCCATACTGTAAGTCTTCCTTGCTCTTCCTTAGCCTTTAGGCAGCTTGTAATGTCAATATCTGCCTATATATGTCTATAGGTCCCTTATCCCAGCATATGTGGGGGTAAATTATTTTCTAGTATTCAGTGGAAATTGGGGGAATCTCTGCCCACATGTACATGCTGCACACCTGAGATCACAAGGGCTGACCCTACATTAACCAGTTGTGCACACCAGCAAAAGCAGCTCTCTGGAGCAAAACACTTGTTACTGGAGATCCCACATCTGCAATTTTCCTCATTTGCAGCTTTTCTCTTCAGACTGGCCCTGGTCTGATTCCGTTAGCTGAATACTTGTTTTCAGCTGGAACACACTACAAACATATCTGAAGGAAATCTTACAATTTTGTTTCCTCCCGAAGGAAAGCATCTCACATGTTCTGAGACAGCTCTGCACTGCAAACCAAAGCACAGCATGTAGGGATATTTGGGAAAGTTACATTGAAAAGTGCCCTCCTAATTTGAACTAAAAAGTTGATGTAGACAGACCCCATCTCATCAAACCATGCTTGTGCTACAGGGTGAAATTCTCTTTCCTCCATCTCACCTTTCAGGAAAGCTGAGGAGTTACAGTGCCAGGGAAATTTAAATGCAATCACCAAACTTCTGCAAATGCTAATATATCCCTCCAATGTACAGCTGCCTCTCCCACAAAACCTTGGTCAGAAAGCCATGGGCTTTTGCTGAGTGGCTGCCACAGAGGCAAAACCCAATGCAAATCCAAGCTGATGCAAGACAAGGTTTGTAAAAATGTGTGTTCTGCAAAACTTTACTTGCAATATTCACTCAGTGGTAAAGAAGATTTTTTGCTGTTAGTCATGACTAGTTTGCAGGTTAAGGTCAAACAAATTTAGAACAGATCTCTGCATATGCTTTTGCATCCTTTCTCTAATTGCATGCCAGATTACACCAGGGCAAAACTGCTGGAAGCTTCAGCAGATACTTGGGTCTGTGAAGCAGACGTGCAGTTAGCTTGCAGCCAGTGTGAAAAAAGATTCAATGCTCCCTGTGATTGTGCATATTTTAATAGGATTTAATAGTCTTTTAAATCTAGTCATTATTTTTAAAATTATGTATTCACACACCTGTTCACATATAAAATAATAAGACCTTCTCCATGAGAGAACAGGGAAAACTATGCAAAAAAATTCAATGAAAAACTTGAAGTCCCTTCATGGAATTAGCACTGAAAGAGGTAAAGCAGTTTTGTGACTGATTTAATGTGGTTTAAGCTGTACAGAGCAGAGTTTTGGAACAAGATTCTATGTAAATTTAAGGTGTTTTAAGTTACATAAACTGATAATTTTAAATACTTCATAGAATATGAAGATGGGAAGGACTCAGTGCTCTCATTCACCTTATATCAGTGTTCCCAAATACAATGTGCTTATTATTCACTAAGTTGTCTTCAAAGAAAACATGTGTGCAGAAGTAAACTGTCTGTACACACCAGAATGAATTCACATTGATAGAGGACAGCAACATCATACCATACCACACCACTGCCACAGAGCTCCACTTCTGGCTTACTTCTGATCCTCTAGAAAGATACAGGAAATAAGTCTAAGAGCAAAATAACTGGGAACAAGTGTGCCTCCAGAAGAAATATGTTTTGCTTTCCAGGGCTGTAAAAATTTCTCCCTATCCAGATCTTGTTTTGTAAGTGACAAAGACTTTTCTTTCTGTCCCTTCCAGAAAGAATAATCACTGTCATATCATCATTTTGCTTCAGAAGTGTCAGTGATTTTTTTGTCTTTTAAATTATCTTAATAAACAGTACAATTAATTTAAATCAACATAAATTGTTCCTAATCTGCACTTGGTGCTGTTGTGTCTGTTTTCAGGTTAGAAAAAAGAGTTTTTCTTCAAGTATGTTTGTATTTTGCTGATCAGATGAAAGACACTTACTTTCCTCTGTCTCATCTTGCCTCCCTTGTACTTGTAAAGGACATTTCCCCATCTCTTTAACTGCTCCAGTCTTTAGCTGCTTCCTGAGCATTCACATGGTTGTTGATTTCTATCTGTAGCTGCTTGCCAGTATTACACATAAAAACATACCAATAAAAGAGAGCCACAAGACACTGAACAGAAAACCTGCAGCAGAAGTTAATTAGGCAAAATTCAGAGGGCAATCTAAGGAATTTCAACATATTTATATTTTTGCATCTTGCTTCTTCACTGTCTGCAATAGCCCCTTACAAAAATTCTTCATTCAAAGCCTTAAAAATCCTATGCATGGTTCTCAAAGAGATTTACTAAGTGCATGCCTGAAGTTTGGGAAGGCAGAGTCACAACCATATGTTGCCTTTGAGTGTTCTAGCTCTTCCTGATACTGATAATAAATAGATTTGCATAAAATTTGATGCACAGGAGTAATGAACTGAAGGAAATAAGCTTGTAATACATGCTTGTGACAGAGCACTATCAGATTTTGATATCAAAAAGAAAAAGTCTAAATTAAGGTTAATAAGACTATGTTCCATCACATTTCCCAGTAATTCTGGAAGAAATTATTGCTTGTGAGATTATTTCAAGAACTGAGAAGACTAATGATATCTTTGATCTTAAGTTTATTTCTCTCAATGGATATTTTCTTTCTTTGAATGTGTTTTCTTTCACATTGATTACTGCTGTGTTAGTCAAGCTCTTTTTGATTATAGTCACCTGTGATATTTCTACTGAGATGAAATTCAACTTTTAAAATGTGCTTTTTTATTTTGAAGTGTTTTATTTCTACTTTTCCTCTTTCTACTTTCTCAGTAAAATCAGGAGCTCTTTGGAAATGCTAAACCATCCTCTAGGCATGCCTATTATGCTCTTCAAAACAGCTTTAATTCCAGTTTTAGAAAAGTACAGGGAAGTAACCAAAAATGGAATGCCATGAGAGTAACCTCACCACTGTTCAAAATGCTTAAGCCATCAATATGATCTGAAGTGTAGCTCATTCTTGAAGCCTTTTTTGCCATTGCTCATTCTATTTAACAAAGCAGAGGGACATGTACAGAAGGTAATGTTATGCTGTGCAGTCAGCATTTGTAGAAAAATTAGAGAATCCACCATGCTTTGATTTATTGTCCAGTGTCATGGATCGACATAATCCGGGTCTCTAAACAAAGTCTAGAGCAAGTCATAAGCATCTATTTCAGAAATACAACAAGAACTCTCTAAAATTTACCCTCTCCTCTTTTTTCTTCCTCATAAAGTCCAAACAGGAAAAAGAAATATGAGAGTGTGTAACCTAGCTAGAATTCTTTATCTAAATGGAATTTCCCCAT
This sequence comes from Pycnonotus jocosus, assembly GCA_013400435.1. NCBI lineage: Eukaryota > Metazoa > Chordata > Aves > Passeriformes > Pycnonotidae > Pycnonotus > Pycnonotus jocosus. Next base: position 155,811 of record VWYP01030977.1, on the reverse strand, counting down.
GGATTCTCAGTCTTCAACCTGAGTGCTTGTGTTATTTTCAAAAATTATTATCTCCTAATGAAAAAGAGCCAAAGCACTACAGTCATGCAATGGGAAATCCCACAGTGCAGGTGTTTAAAACCATTTTGGCACTGAAGGTTTTATGACTGTTCCCATTGTTCTAATTCATTGAACACTTAAACTTTATTATGCAGCTGGCTTTATAGAGCTTCTGACTCATCACTGCTCTTCTTACTTCTTGGCAACCGTTTAAAGAGTAAAGTTTGACCCTTAATCACATGTGGGAAAACAAGGACCTGCAGAGTGAGTTTCTGAAAATACCATGTTACCACAAGTTTGGAGACACAATCCATGGGGGCTCAGCACTGAGAAGCAGCAGGCATTGTTAGAGCTGCTGCTCGAGAGATAAGATAAAGATATAAAACAAAGATGAGCCCAGAGGCACATTCTAAGGCGGATGGGCAGCTACAAGAACAGAAGACAACAATTATGGCAAGAGAAGAAACCAAAGATGGGAAAACAAACTAAGAAAAGAAAAGAGGTGGTGAAGAAAAGGGCTGAAGACAATGCAGAGGAGAAGCAGCCATGAAGCTGTGTGACTGATCTGAGGAAAAGTGATGGAAAAGCACATGCAACGTGGTTGAGGCCAAGAGGAATCAAATTCTGGTGGAAGTAAGAACAATCCTTCTCAAAGGATGCAAGGATCTTGGTGATAACTGGCCTATACTGAAAAGATGTATCAGATTTCTGAATCTAAAGTAATTCTGGAAAAAACTGTGGGAAAGAATGCAAAAGGAATAGTGATGTTGCAAAAGTAATTGTGATGTATCAAATCTATTCTATCTGTAGGTCTAGCAGACCTGAGAAGTACTGAACCGTGGCACCACGACCTGCAAAGCAGCTATCATGACAAGAAAAATGGAATGGATGCCTTTGAACTCCTCAATTTTTCAGAAAACTATCTGATCAAAAGTACCAAGAACTATGCCACTGCAGTCAAGGCAAATCTCAATCCCAAGCTCAAAATGAGCCATTCTGCCTCATTGTCAGCCTCTTCTTTTCAGGGTGTAGAATAGGATTTTAAAAGGATGAACCGTTCTGCCTACTGAAAGCTCATAAGAAAGTAGTCTAAACTCTTTGTTTCCTGAAATGGTATTTCCTGCTTATCATTTCCACTGTGGCAGTGCCTCAGAGTGTTACCTTACTGTAATAAAGCCTGGAAAACCATTTGCTATTGTCTTATGGGAGAGAAGAACACACCTGAAGTGTGACAAGGTCACCAAAACAGAATGTAGCAGGAACTGCAGATTTAACAGCTGTATAGTCAGAACTTTGTAAGACAGCAAAGCTCTTCATTCTCTGAGTTAGACTTTGTGTTGAATTCAAATCTATTTTACACCCAAGGCTTCGGAAGCCCTAGCAAGGTTTTATCTGCTACTTATAATTTCATTTACATAGCAAACATGTGCTAAAGATTACTGAAAAGGTTTCTCGCATTGATAACCTTAGTGCAAATAATATCGAGGGAGCAAACCAGAATTTTACAATGCAGACTCGCATGGATGATAGAATTCCTTTTAATGTACTTAACCAAAGTAAGGCTTGGCAGTACTCCTCTGCCAGAATAAAACTTTATCACATGAAAGCTGCCCATGTAGCTGAAGAGATAGAAATCTTTCATCCTAGTTAAATAATATATGCAGCTTCATGCAGAGCAATAAAGTGACTATCATCAGAATTTCATATTGACAATGGAGAAAAAAAGAAGTAATGGGCCTCATTTATTCCTAGTATGCTTTTATTATCTACAGCAAGGCCATAACTTTACAATATAGTTTGGAGGCTTCGGTATGTCAGCTTTAGTCTGACTTCTCCTTTTCAGACTATCTGGGCTTTTATTTGATCACCCATTATAATTCTGTGTACTCAAAAGGATTGCCTTACAGGTCCTGAGGTCCAAGTGGTAAAGTAAGATCTGGAACTATTGAGTCAAAGGGATCTTTGTATTGGCTTTGAGTTCACACAATGGTGTTAGCACTATGCTCTCTATTACATCAGACTTTTCAGCTTAAGTTTATTCACATACAACCTTCACAAAAATTGAGAGGGGAGACTCACAAGACACAGAGGTTTTGTCCCTGAATAAAATACTCTGTGAAAAAAAGTGCACCCTCCTACCTTATTGAGCTAAGTGCCATACACAGAGTAACAAAACTATAATAAGAGAAGCCTTAGTATACTAACTGGTGGGTGCCTACAAAAATGAAACTCAATATTTCAGCTGGTACCTGACAGACTATCAGCCATTCATATATTCTCAACAAACATTAAAAGATTTCCGAGAGGAAGAATTTCCCACATGAAAAGTTTGTCTTCCTTTCTTATTGAGTAGTGTTTTGTTTTGATTCTTAACTTCTTTTATTTCATTGCCACAAGCCTCTCCAGCTTCATAATGTGTCTGTTATCCTAGGCAAGAATTCAGACAAAAGGAGCATGCCAAGATTGATGTCTGAAAGGGTCATGAATACCGACAAAATGTTAATTTCAGAATGTTCCCATTTTCATCATGGGGAAAATGGAAAATACTCTTGAATTCCTGCATGTGGTGAAGATAAAATTAGGGATCTCTGCTTCCAAGCAAGCAGTGAAGGAAAAACAATCACAACATCTTGTATGCACACGGCTGGTGTCTAGCTGGCTCTAAAAGAATAGGATGCACTGCAGCCAGGATTTGCAAACACATTGGCGTAAATCCCCCTTCCGATTTTTCAACAAAACAGAAACAATACAAAGTGGCATCACAAGCTCTTCTACAGTGCCTGTTATGTTAATGCTTGAATACCCCTCAATCCTTCTCTCTTAACACTTGCCATCTGTACTAAGCCCATCTTGGTGGCATATACACAGGATATTCCAGGAGTACACACAGTGATGGAATAAGGGTTCTTTGGATAACAGATGTGCTACACAGCTCCCTCTCTGAGTCTGATCACAGCTATAAATGCATTCAAGTGGACAAGGATGCCTTAGTTCAAGGTTTAGCTCCTCTGATGTAATCTTTGGAATAGATGCCCCTGTAGTTTCATGGTTTATTTTATCTTGCATTAATATGTAAGCCAGTAGCCATAAAAAGATACATAACAGTGGAACCAGTAACATAAAACTCGTTGTCATTTGGCTTCATGAAACTAAATAAAGCGTGATGGGACAGTTATGAAAGAATCACAGTCAGAGACAGCAAAGCCCGGTATCATCAACTGAAACACATCTGAATAATTTTTGAATTGTGTTACATTGTAGCAGGTGAGCATCTATTACACAGATTTATTGGTTCATATTTACCCCAACATAACTCAGTTAAAGCAAGTGGTGGAACAAAAGGAATAGCTTTAGTATATTACGTACTAAACTTTTTTATAGCTTTGCTGAGTGAATAAATTATGATAGATAGGTTTTGTTGTCTGCTATGGCACTTATTTTCTGCATTGTACATTTGTATTCATAGCAAACATACTGAATGTGTTTTAAGAGAAAGCAATCATAGAGTTGCACACTAAGTTACATATCCAGTGTGAAAATTAAAACAAAACCAAACATATCCCAAAGGATATAAATGTTTAGTCATGGTCTTATAAGCAAAATAAACAAATTGACCAATGTTTCTAAACAGAGAATCTGGTCTCCTGCAGTGTTCCCACAGACTTATTCTATGGGATTAAAGTGCTGAAGTTTAAGATACTACATTCTTGGACATCCACCCTCTTCAATTACCGTCTTCACAGCAAGGACAGCAGAAACAGCGTGCAAAAAAAGGCAATGGCTCTCTGGATACTGGAGTTCACAAATTCAGTGGATTACTTAAAACTACACTCAGTCTTTTGGATTTAGCTGTGTTTAACCACTAACAGTTGTCAGCAGGACGCTGAGGAGAAGAGAATTTCCTTCTACCACTCCACCACATTCCTGCTGGTCTCTCACAGCTCAGGCAGTGGACACCTGGAAGCAGTAATGTTCCTACTGCTGTAGCTTAATCCAGCACAGACCGTCCCTCTGAAGCCTGGGGTCTCTGAAAACTTCCCCAGAGAAAGAATAAAGGGTTTTACAACACATTTATATTGTTTGCTCTCACAGTACATACAGCTGAATTTTAACAATCTCCAACAGACAGAAAGTTTGAGCATCCAAATTTAGAGAGTTCATTGAGCTTAGACAATGTGTGAGACACTCTGAAGCATCCCTTGAGCAACAACATTTTGCAGAGATTAGATAAGGAATCTTAATACTGCTCTGCTCTCCTTATCAAGGAATAAATCCCAAGAAAGTAGTGGCAAAATTTTCTTTTACCACAGGTCACAGGTATCTTGCTCTAACCCAGTGCTCAACATTTTAGCAGAAACTGTATATATTTTGATTTAAAGCCCAATAAAGTAATCTGGCTCACTGCTTTGCTCCACTACAGGGAAGCCCACTCCTTGTGGCTCCACAAAGAGTGAGTGGGACAGTAAAAGAGTCTGTATCACTTCTACAGGAAGAAAAGTATGGACATAGCTATGGTATGTTCATTGATGTAATTTACCTCAGGGTGTCCAATAGTATTGCACAACCATGTGACTTTTATTGCACAGGGCAGACAAATGTTAAAATGTTAAATGTTAAAATATGATTTCAAAAGTATTATGAATTAAGCAGGTAATGAAAATTTGCTCAGAGCAATTCTCCTTTGCACACCTAAGAATTCAACCCCCACCTCCACTTTCAGTCCAATCAAGAGAGGGATGATCGATTTTTTTCTTAAAGTGAATTTAATAGTTCATTGCACTAGATTAAAACAAACTCAGACAATATCATCAGTAGTACTGTATTTTCATGTGTAAAGCTCTTGTGCTCAGATAACCACACACACCTCTAAAAGCAGTGCTCTTTAAAATACACATTGCGCCCTGGGATAACTCAAACAAAATACAAGGTAAGGAAGGTGAAGGTGGGGTTACCAAGGGAGAAGGAACAGACAATGGGAGGACTCCAAGGAAAATTTTTCTTCCTTTTTTAACACACTCACATATACAACTCACTCTGCTGCTGGATGACATTCTGCTTTTCAAGCAGATAACCTGCAGGTTAGACACATACAAATACAGGTTATTATTGTTTGAGCTGCAGTATACTCAGGAATGGACTTGCATCCTAGTGTGCTGACTGGATTACTAAGAGAATTTATTTTTTAAAAAACGTTTTTGTCCCAGTAGACCTTCACAGGCCTGTAAAATTACAGAAAGGTCAAAACTTGATAGTAAATTGAACCCAACTCTCAGAGTGTTTTATATTACACCCTTGGGTTCTCTGTAGCTTCTTTCAGTCACAAAAGCATTTGGCAATCTCATTATAAACAGTTCAGAAAAATTCAAAATGCAGGACCATAAATTACTTTAGATACTTTCAACCTTTAGAGAGAAGCAAAAAGAGGGGAGAAAGAGGTAACATGAATGAGATATGGGAGACAAAGGAAAAGAACTAACAACATTTTACTGCCAAACTTTTTTCAGGCATCCAAGTAAGAAGGAAAGAACAAAAGAGAATTTCTCAGGAAGTTCAGCCTCCAAGGAATCAAACGGGAGCCACAATAGTGATGGAAATCATCTTCTTGAGCAAAATTTGCCACCTTACCTACAGGTGCAAGGAATAGGTCCAAGATAGGTTGGACTGTTACATCTTAGCCTGTTTTTATCTTACTTGTGAATGGTATGTGCTAAACTTGTCAGCCATGTATGCCCTCCATGCAATATGTTCCTGAGAGTTGCACAGGAGAAGGCAGAGAAATTTCTCAAAGGTGAGACTCCGACACAGAGGCAGAGTTAATGAACAGGATTTTTTGCCTAGAAAACAGAAAAATGTCCAAAAGGCAGCAATAATAAATTCTGATACTCCCAGATCCCAGGATTACATGGATATTGTGATCTCTTCATTTTTTCACTTATGAGCTTGAACATTTAGATTCTCTATATTTTTGATACAGCTGAGATCAAGCTATTGAAATTCCACCAGCCTTCACATACATCCTCCATAAGACTGATTTTATTAATCTTATCTTGTATTTAAAAAGCAGTCTCACTAGTGAGTACCTCTTGGAGTAGGAGTCCCATTTTGGAGCAAATTGCAAAAGTAACAGATAGCTATCACTAAGTGAAGAATTTTCAACCCAGAAAGGTAGACAAATGAAGAATCATTGCTCCCACAGGCACAGAGAGAGATGAAAAATTGACAGTCATTGGAAAAAATGTTTTGGAAAAACATGAGTCTTGGTGACTTATGCTTTTCTCATTCCAGCTTCATAGCCAAAACAGCATGTCCTATTTTTCTTTTAATCACACAAGTAAGAAAACCAGCTCCTTTAACCACCTTTTCTTACAGGTCATCTAGAAGTTGCCATCTCATTCCATCTCCCTACATCCCATATCTGAGCAGTTCAAGTATGAAAACGTCACAGAATCATAGAATGTTTTGGATTGGAAAGGATCTGATTCCAAGCCCCTTGCCTGTGGTATGTTCTCTCCTTATCTCCCTTTTTTTCATGTGTCTTATATCATCAAGATACATTTCTCTGAGGAGTGTCAAGCAGTATGTTTTGCATCTTTTGAACAAAAGTAATAAAGTGACCTATCTTCACTATAAACACAGAGTTATGAGTGACATTGGCCAGCACTAATACAGAAGAAGGAAAGATGTGTGAATATTGCCCTGTCTTAGGTATGTTGCCCTGTCTTTTGATATTTGAATGCTGAAAATGCTACCAGAGATGATCCAGTTCACGTATGTTAGTGAAACAGAGACAGTAATAATATTTCAAAGCAAGTTCCAAACCCAGAAAAGTGAGGCATAACAACATCTGTTACAGTACTCTGGAGTTTCTCTCCTGTAGTTCTGGATGTGGCAGGAGCAGCAGTTCATTACCAGTACCTTTTTGCATCATAGGAAGAAAGCCTACAGAGGAGGATCACAGAGGAAGGATACATTTTTAACAAGTGTAAACCAGAACATAAAGACATGGCATAACAATATGTTGCTAAACCACTCAGAATGCTTGGTTTGCATTCAAACAGCAAATCTGAGATTAGCAGCCTCTCCCTGGATTTGTTACGGAGATCAAACACTCCACAACTGAGAAGTCCAGACATGGAGCTTTGAATAACAGGTTGGTGGATGTGGTGGCATGGCACATCAAATTCGGGCCAGGAGCCTTGACCTTGGCCCACCTCATCTGCAGGTATGGATACCTTTTCTTAAACTCTGATGATGGTGTCAAGTCCTTTGGATATGGATATTAGAGGCAGAGTACACACACACACACACACACACAGACGCACACAGACACACATGCAGTAGGGGTTTGGACAATAATTTACAGGTGACTAAGCAGCATTCATGTAGTTAGAAATCTTGTGACTATTATACTTTCTGCTTTAGGTGCTTCACCTGAGAGACCACTGGCTGAGTTAAGAGAAGCAGCAATTACTCAGGCAGCAGTAGGAAAAGTGGGAAGAAAAGGAAAGAGCAGTGTAACTACTTTATTGAGGACATGAAGGGCTTGGGCAGGGGACTTCCAGATTACACTATGCTGGCCTTTTCAAGCATTAGTGATGACTCTGAGTGTCATGAATTTTCTTAAGAGCAATAAGAAAACATCCCACCAGTATTTGCACAGTTACAAAGTAGGTTGGGCTTGGCTGTTGTCTAACAGTCAGTACCAATGTATACAGTTGTTGTGCACTTGACTGCTTCAGCACTCAGGTGGTGATTTGTCAAATGGGATCCCAGAAGTGAGGTCAGTCTGGCAACAAGGATGCCCAAACCTCACCACTGTCAAAAGTTTAGGGTTGTGCTTCCCATCTCTCCTCCCCTGTTACTTTCATCCCACAGTCAGTCCCAAGAACCTTCTCCTTTCCTTGGACTGTCTCTGTCTACCTTCCCTTTGCTGGGTGAATTTCCTAAAAGATCAGAGAAACAGAGCATTTCCAGGAGAGGCTGACAAGGCACTAGAGCTGGCCCAAGGTGCTGAACAGAACTGTGTTACCAGGACAGCCAGGGAAGATGATGCGAAGAAGCACAATGAAATCCCTTCTCAGTGGCTGTGGGAAGTTGTTAGATCACTTTGAGGCTTACTCCTTTTCACACCTTCAAATATGCTCCCATTACAATGTAAAGGTTTGACTTGTCTGACTGGGTTTGACCCCCTTTGAGAGCTCCAGGGCAGGTGATGCCTGATTTTAAACAGGTGGTAAGAGGTCAGGAGAGAGCTGGTAATCCCTGTGTCTAGGCATGAATTTAACATGCTGTATAAAGAAAGGTACCCTAATTCTAGCAGGGACTAGAGATGCACACAGAGCTAATGGGATAAATTCAGAATACAGATGTACAGATATACATCTGACTGATCAAGAAGTGCAGGAAAGAGATGAAAGTGTAAAGGGAAATAGCAAGTAGAAAAGCATTACAACAGCATACACAAATACATAAAAAGGAGAAAGTAGAAAGAACATCTGAAAACTAACCTTTGTGTACCATGAAGCTTTTCCCACTGAAGTAAACTTTCAGGTGCCCTGCCCTCCTTCTCCTCATACCAGCCTCAGCAGTGCAATGAACCTGAACAGTGACTGATTCAGCTGAAAAGTGAGGACATCCCTTTCTTACTTTTCCACTGGATCGATCCCTCCCTGAATCTAACTGGTTGCATGATCAGTAGTGGTATCAATGCAGTGGCAGCTTGTACTCAGGTGAGTTCAGAGCACCAATCACCCTGCTACCCTGCAACACCTCCACAGCACCAAACTGTGCCATCTGTCCTGGCACTGCATAAGGCAGGTGTTTGAGACCAGGAGAGCTGGCCAGTTATGGAGTAGTGGCTCTCTGCCTGGTTACCACTTGCCACTGCCTCATTAAGAGATAAGGAGAAAGTTGCATTTGATTCTTTTGCTTTTCATTTTCTTTCAGAGCAAACTGTTCTAATTAGGAAACTGAAGCCAAAATCTGAAATGGAAAGCTCTACATAGGCAAGGTGTGCTTACACAGCTGTCTACTCTGGGAAATAAGAAGAAAACTGACATCCTCCAGAACCTTATCATCTTCTACTTCACTACATGTCAATAACTGAATCCCTTTAAGGCCACAGAGACTTGGAATAAGCAAGGCTAGAGGGAAAAAAAAAA